>QPMI01000700.1:0-45037 GCA_004431415.1 Cyanophora paradoxa
CTTCTCCAAGTTTGCCGAGTTCATGTTCGCTATGACCGTGCCCTTACCCGAGTCGTGCTCTGGGATAGGAACAGGAACTGGTAGTATTGAGTACAGAGCCCTACGAGCTAGAGCTGCTATCGCCCGAGTCCAGGCGCGCCTTCTTGGCCTTGGAGCGGCGGAGGCGGGAGACGTACTGCAGGCGCAGGTTGCGCACGAGCAGCTCGCCGGCCGTGGTGCCCGGCAGCCCGGGAACCGCGTCCGTGGGCAGCAGCTGGCCCTCGCGTATCGCCTTGTACGTCTTGCGCTTGTTGAATGCAACCTTCTCCGTATCTCCGTGCCGTCGTACTGGGACGTGGGAAGGAACTGCGAGGCGGTCTTGGGACTTCTAGAACCAGCGCGCGCTTGGCCTTCTTGATGGAGACTGCGTTCGCGCGCTCCAGCTTGACGCCGGGCTCCAGGGGGTAGCGGCGACTTCGTTCTCAGCGAAGGAGACACGGGGGGAAGAGCCGCCGCGGGGCATGGTTCGCTCGCTTTACCTAGCGTTTAGAAAATAGCGCGCGAGCCTCGAGCACCAGGAGACCCGCCACAACCGCTGCGGCGATGACCACGGCAACCTCGAGCCGGTGCCAGAAGCGCTCGGCCCGTCCGTGAGCGCGCGGCCCGCCTTGCCCGGTGCGGTGAGTGCGGAGCCCAGCGCGCCCGCCGCAATGTCCGCCCACGCGCCTCCGTCGCCGCGCAGCACGTTCTCGCGGTTCTTCATCTCGACTGTGGCGCCGATCGCGGCGTTGAGCTCACCGAACTGCAGCCGCGGCGCGCCCTTGGGCCCAAAGGTCTTGGTGAGCAGCGCGTCGAGCCAGCTCATCTCTACTAGCTAGCGCTTCGAAAATCTATCTAAATCGCGAAGCCGCGCAGGTACCAGACCATCAGGAGCGAGCCGCCGAGCGCCACGAGCAGCGGCAGGTGCCCGTCGACCGCGCGCCGCGCCTCCCAGGCCCAGATCTCCTGGCGGCTCAGCTCGTTCGCGCCGTCGAAGTAAGCGCTGACGCCGTACTCGCGCGCGGGCGCAGGCTGCGACCAGAGGCCGGCGCTCAGGCGCGGCGCCCCCTCCCTCTGCTGCTGCGAGGCCAGCGCCGCCGTCGCCGCGTGCGCCGCCTCCCTCTGGCCCGGGGCGATCGCTACGAGGGGCAGGGGCCCGACGCCGCGGCCCTTGCCCGCAGCCTTAATCGACTTCAGCGCCGGCGGCGCCGGGTCCGCGCCCCTTATCTTAGGCCCCTCCGCCCCGCCGCCGGCCTTCGCCCCGCCCCCCTTGGCAGCCTCGCCGATCTTGCTGCAGCGCGAGTCCGATTTGAACACCGTACACAACAGCTTCTCTACGGCGTTGGGCATGTTTAGACGTGTACAGACGATGAAGAAAATTTAAATGCCAACGGACTCAAAAGGACGTCGCAACTTTGAAAAGGGAAAGGGGGGAATGGAACTTTGAAAAGGGAGAGTTAACGCCCCGCGGGGCGCATGCCGGCCGTCGCCATCGAGACGGAGCCGGGGGCGTAGAGGGTCTTGGCGGCGTAGCCGAAGCCCACGCCGATGACGGCCGAGGCGGTGGGCGTGCCGCCGAGGAGCCAGGTGAGGGTCGCGGCGAGGGCTCCTAGCGAGTAATGCGGGGGATAGCTGTCAGCGAGGGCCATCGCGGGACCGAATTGGAAGGGGTTGAGAAAAAATACCGCCTCGAGGCCTCAGTGGTGGAGGTGCCGGAAGCGCGCGTTGTCCTCGGCCTCCTCGCGCTCCGCCTGCTCCTCCGCCGCGTCGATCTCCGCCCGCGAGGCCTCCAGCGTCGCCCGCCGCGCGTAGGACTGCGGGACGGCCACGCGCCGGTAGGGCTGGGCGAGGGTCTTCGCCAGCCCCGCCGTCTCCGCCTCGAACGCCCGCCAAGTCTCCGAGGCCTCCGCACCGGAGATCTGGCGGGCGCGGAATCCCGCCTCCAGCTCGGCGCGGAAGGCGAGGGTGCGCTGCAGGCGCTGGGCCCAGAGGGCCTGGCGCCGCGCCTCCGCCTCGCGTGCCTGGCGCGCCGCCAGCGCCTGCCGCTCGGCCTCCTGCTGGGCCCCGAAGCCCTGGATCGCGGAGAGGACGGCGCCGGGGCCGGGGACGGGCGCGGCGAAGGCGGCGGGGACGGGGCTGCGGTCGGCTAGGGAGAAGGGGACGGGGCTGGGGCCGGCGCTGCTGGAGGGGGCGGCCGAGGCCGAGCGCGCGCGCGAGCCCGAGGCCGAGCGCGAGCCCGAGCTGCCGTAGCTGCTGGGGCCGGCGCCGCCGTCCACGGGGCTGCTGCGGAAGCTGCCCGCGGGGGAGGCGCCCTCGCCCTGGCCCGAGGGTCAGGAGGGGGCGGGGGAAGGGGGGTACGAGGGGGCGCGGGTGCGGGGCCGGACCTGGCGCGGCAGCATCTCGTCGATGCGCTGCTGGCCGGCGTGCTGCTGGGCGCGGGGGCGAACGACGGGGGCGGGCGGGACGAAGGCGGGGGCGAGTTGCGGGGCGCGTTGCCCTGCCCCTGTTCGAGCCTTGACGGGAAGGGCCGTTCTCCGGGTCCGCCGGCTCGAAGAACTGGATGGCCTGCAGCGCCGGCTGGCTCGCGCCGAGGGAGAGGGGGCCTTGGGGACGATGCCGCGGATGTAGGTCTCCCAGACGCCGCCGGCTTGTAGGAGAAGAGGCGGCACCTGGGGCCGAAGGCGGCGATGGTCTCGTCCAGCTCGCCGTTCTCGACGTCGCGGCGACGGCGGCGGAGGCGTCGGGGCCTCCGTGCGCGAGATGTACTCGCAGATGCCCGCCACGCTCGTCATGCCGCCCTCCGTCTCGAGCCGACGAGGTAGGTGGTGGGTCGACGACGCAGTGGGTGATGATGAAGCGGGTGAGGGTGCAGGAGGCCGTCTCCTGCCAGAAGGCAGGCGCTTCTCCCGCAGCCACACGGCTCGAAGGACTGGATGCACGCCGCCTCGCCGTCCGCGAGCGCGTGGATGATCTTCCAGGCGTAGTAGGTTGGCAGGATGTGACCACCTCTTGGAAACTTCTAATAGAACTTTTCATGAGGTGTACACAAGATCCTTGTGACCACCTCAAGGAAAAGAGGCAAATCTCAGATACCAGGTACCAAGAGCACCTCCTTTTCTTAAGGTGCATGTGCATGTGAGCGAGAGAGAGAGAGAGAGAGAGAGAGAGAGAGAGAGAGAGAGAGAGAGAGAGAGAGAGAGAGAGAGAGAGAGAGAGAGAGAGAGAGAGAGAGATCTAGAGCTCAAGTCAAAGTCTCTGGACATCTGGACATTTGGACATTTGGACATTTGGACATTTGGACATAACATGTACCCCGCTATCTATAGCTAGCGCTAGCTCATCGTAGGCCTAGGCCTTGGCCTTGGACATCTGGACATCTGGACACTTGGACATTTGGACATTTGGACATAACATGTACCCCGCTATCTATAGCTAGCGCTAGCTCATCGTAGGCCTAGGCCTTGGCCTTGGACATCTGGACACTTGGACACTTGGACACTTGGACATTTGGACATAACACGTACCCCCCTCCACAGTCTTCCCCCTTAGCTTCGAGCTGCTCTTGAACTAGCGAGCCCGCCGTCGCTCCGGCACAGCAGGCGATAGAGCAGGTAGCTCTGAGCTCGTCGGCATCCTCGCCGGTCGCGCCGCCGCCGTCCTTGGGGTGCTCCGGACCGCGGACCGCCATTTCGCGCCACGGTGGGCTCCCGAAGCCCGGAAAGTTGCTACGGAAAGCTCTGTTGACCGGCGATCGCACTGTGCCGCCGCAGAGTCGCCCGCCGCCCGCCGTGAAGTTCGAGGGCAAGTCGCGCACTGACCTTCGCTTCTCTCCGCCTCGCAGAGGTGCACGCCGGTCCTGCGACTCAGAGCCTCATCCTAGAAGCATTTGAAGCCGACCTGCGCTGCGCCCGCTCACCCTTGTCGCGGGATTTTGAATTCGGCGGGGCGCAGGTTGCCGGGGAGCCCAGACGATCCAGGCTGCGAGCGCGCCATCCGCTTTGCATCTCTGTCGACTAAGAAGGTGCATACGAGTCGCTGGTCCGCCGGGGCGCGGGATTTGCCTCGCTTTCTCGCAACCACAGCCAAGCGCCAGCTCCATGCTCACCTGCTGTGTGCGCAGCGAGGCCGATCGCATGGAGCATCACGCGCGCAGTGCATTCGTTCGCGTCTCTCCCGTCTCCGCTACTTCCGAGTCGAAGTGCGCACCCATGCTGCAATCCCGCCCAGCGCCCGCTGCTCACGGGGCCCGGATCCGTGCAGCAGAACGCCGGCTCGGCGACGCTCACTCCATCTCGAAGGCATCTCAACGACGCTGAAGGCCCGAGCTCGGCGACGCTGCGCCCGACCTCGTCGCCCGCCATGAACTCGTCCCGTCGCCTTCGGAGCCCTCGCTGCAGGGAAGCCCGCGGCCCTGCAGCGAATGAGCCGGATTCAGACAAGCCGTGCGCACTTTCAGACTGCGCGATCGCTTTCCCCTCTTCTCTCCCTTTTCCCTTCTTTTCATTCATGCGCCGGCGGCTCACTTCTGGCCCGTGCACGCAGGCTTGGGAGCCCTTGTACGCCTCGAACGGCCTGAAGCAGGCGGTCGCCCTGACGGAGAAGGTCCTCGCGATGCACCTCTCGCGCCCCAACAGCAACTGCGACTTTGCCTCCGGGCCCGTCCGCTTGCATGCCATCGAGTCCACTAGGGGCGAGTGTGTCCGCCGCCCCCAGGCGACCATCGGCATCTCAATGTTCAAGTTCAAGACGACCATGGATGTACTTGGTATGCGCGCAGCTTTGTCTTTCTCGTCTCTATCTAGATTATTCCTTCCGTGAACTTGCTCTCAATCTCACTGGCACCTGTGCCGCAGATGAGAATGAGCGCTCTTACGAAGTCGTCATCAGCGTGGTATTCAGCTACCGCCAGCCGAAGCGCTTCACTCTCCTCCTCGCCGCCAAGCCCAACGGGGTGACTTTGAAGTATCGCATCGAAGATGTCTGCCCCAAGGAGGCCTGTGAGCACGCACTGATGGACTGGGCTGCACGCCTCGACCCCGCAGTCTTGCTGGGCACCTCGTCCCAGGTCCGCGCCTCCTTCTCTCATTCCAGTCTTCTAAAGCGGCCGCTCTGGACTTGCACCCACTCGCGACTGATTTTCGTCTCCTTCTCCTAGGGTGCAGTCTCAAAGATTGCAGAGGCCCCGCCCCTCGAGCCACTTTCACCGGAGGCCAAGGATGCCCTTCTTGCTGGGTCCATCGAGACTGGCGTCCTGGCAGCAGTGCGTCAGCAGTTGGACGACGAGTTCATGGCATTTGACCCCCGCCGGGGCGAGCTGTTGGTGAGCTCTAGATCTCATTGCAATCCACTGGTTCTCCTTGATACCATCTGACTGCGAGCTCCCTCCTTTCGCCCAGCAACTTGCTTTCACATCCGATCGGCGCCCGACGTACAGCTACACGCCCTTTAACGGCCTCAAGGGCCACGCAACGGTCCGAGCGTACGCCAACCGTATTCTCGACCGGATTGCATTCGCCATCAAGGAGGATGAAGACGCACGCGAGCAGGAGCCCAAGCGGCCCCGCATCATGTCATCCAGCCGCAGCAAGTCAGACGTGTTTGCTTCCAGCCGCGCCGAGCTGCTCGACAAGATCGTCGCCTCCATCCTGCATGACCCCGCTTGGGTTAAGCAGGTCAAGACCACCGATCTCATTGTCAGCTTCGACGACGTCGCAGTGAACATCCGCGACCCCGGAGTGCTATACCGCTACAACGGCGCCAACCCTCCCTCTGTCAAGGAGATTCCGTCCACGTGGGAGAACCCCGAGTCGTTCTCCTATGGCTATCGGTGAGCCGGCTGTTTGCATCGCTGTCCGCTGCTCTTTCCCTTTATCTCTTCCTCTCTAAGGCGCGCGCGGCCCGGGCAGTTACTTTCCCAACTGCTTGGCGGACGCAACGGGCCGTCAGTGCGACTACAACAGCTTGGTGACGCGCACTGCCCGCTGGACAAGATCTGCCGAGATCAAGGGATCAATGATGTGCTCTTCTACGGCGTGTGTGGCATCGGCATTGCCAGTGATCCCGAGCAGGATGCGGTGCGCTGACATCCTGCGCTTTGCGCTCTATTCAACTTCATCTCTATTCGACCTCCCATTCAGCTCTCTAACGTTTGGCGCCTTCAAAGATTGTGCACCTCGAGGGGCTCGGCAACACCGGCAAGAGCACACTGCAGGCAGTCGTCGAGAAGCTCATCACCTGCGAGACCCCATCGAAGGACTCCTCGCCGCAGTTCATGCTTTCTTGCATCTACGACTGCCACGAGCCTGTCTCTGCCCTCTTCATTCACGAGGTCGGCAACTCCACGCAGCTCAAGGTCCGTTCGCCAGAGTCAATGATTATTCTTCAGCTCACGCCCTCTTGCCCTGCCAGTCGCTGCAGTCAAAGATCAAGACGATTAGCGGACACGATCCAGTCAGCATCGAGGCAAAGAACAAGCCCCCGCTCAAGGCCCGCCTGCGGGCCGTTGTCTGGACGGCTGGCAACCCCACGGGCCTCTCTCAGGTGTGCCTTCCGTCACGGGCATCTTGGAGTGAGCTTTGAGCTCACGTTTTTGCTGCTCAGCACCTGTACAAGGACTACGGGGGCGATATGAGCCGCCGACTTCTGTACCTTCCCTTCAACAAGCCGGTGATTCCGACCTTAAGATCTCTTTTCGACTCTCTGTGTTCTAGATCTAGATCTTGGCCGCAGGTCGAAGCCGTAACCAACTTCAAGGAGAGCTGCCTGCAGCCCTACAACCTGGGTGTAGCGCTTGCCAAGATGATCGCTGCCCGTCACGTCCTTCTCACTTTCATTGACGGTGGCGGCCTCCAGAAGCTCTACGATCCCTTGTCGTCGGCCTCCATCATTTACTGCCCCGAGATCGCACTTCGTCGCAGCGAGATCCTCAGCACGCAGCAGCAGGCGAGTGAGCGCAACAGCACTGTCACATCGATTGAGCACTGCTGGAGTCAGGTGCTGTTCTTAGCCTTTGCTCATTCTGTGTTCACGTTCCAACGTTCTGCAATTGCCCGCAGTGGATCCGCACCGTTGCCACAGGGCAGCCGAGTGACACGGCAGATCAGCCCGCTCTCCAGGAGCACTTCAAGCAGTACCTGCGTACGTTCAACTACTTCAATGATAAAGATATCGACGCCGCCGCAAAGAAGTACGTGCTCAACTCCACCGTCACGGCGATCAAGGGCGCCTACGAGGCAGCGGGCATTGTCTGGTGGAAGCGGGGCGGGAACACAGGGCGCGTTTGGCGGGCTTTTGGCGCCAAGATCCCGACGGCCTAGGTCAAGCAAATTTCGTTGTATCGCCTTGTAACTTACGGTGCAGATGTAACAGAATGCAGCACACTCGCAGAGCAAATGTTTAGATGTTCAGATGTTCTCACTTGTCTTAATTGTCAGATGTACACATTGGACCGTTTCTCGAACACTAATCACTTGCCTACCTCCATTGCGCTCGTTCTAACTGTGCCAGCAAGTGCCACCTCCGAGCCAAGTGCCACCTCCGAGCGCAGGCGCACGAGATCGTAGCACTTCACGAAAACCCGGTACGCGTCTGCATAGTGAAGGACTGACGTTTGCGCCGCTGAGCCGCCTGCCTGCCCAGCACATCGCTCATCGTATCCTCCACGCATGCAAGGTACTTGCGCTTTCTGTTCTGCATAGCTCCTCCATCACGCACGCTTGAGATCTTCCTGACGCCCCTGCATGTCTCGAACAGGTACCTTGCAACTCGCCGGGCCTGCATTGCGATGGCCTTTACCGACTTGTACTTGGCGGGATCGAAGCGCGGGCACTTCGGGTCCACACTCTGCAGCTCGCGGTAAGCCGCTCGGCCTTGCTCTGACGTCAGCCCGCGACACAGCTCATCGACCCACAGGACGTCCTTTGCTCGGTCGCCCTCGCCCGTCCAGCCAATCGCCCTGAATACGGCCACGAGCTTCGAGAGGTAAAGCCGGTCGCTCGACGGCTCGATTCCTTCGATGCTGTGACCGTCCAGGAGCACCAGGCTCGCCTTCGCCTTGAGGCCAAGAGAGTAGCGCGACTCCCACATCCACTCGACGTCCCCGCGGTGAGCGTCGCAGGGTCCAGCACCATGAAATCCGCGATTGACTGCCTCGCCAGGGAGAGGACGGTCTCGAACGCCGTGCCCTCGAGTGAGCCATCCCAGGACTCGGCAAGGGCCAAGATCTGCGGCACGTCCATCAGTGCGGCCTTGTGCACCCAGTCGATCTCCATTTTCTGTCGCTCTTGCTCTTTCCTTGCCGAGGGCTTGCCCTGATCCGCCGTGGTCCACAGGTTCTCGGACGGGCCGACGGAGAGCTGGCGGAGCGGGCGGCGACGCTCAGGTGCCTGGAGGGCATGGAGGCGCGCCTGTCTCCGTTGTGCTCGGCTTTCAGATCCAGGTACGTCTCCACTGCGGGCGCCTCGGTGGGTGGCCGCGGCCGCCGGGGCCGCCGCCTGACTCGCGCCAGTGTCGTGCAGCATCCGAGGCGCGAACGGGCGTCACGCTGCACCGCCGAACGGACAGCAGCAGGTGCTCGCCCCCTTCACCCCTGTGCCTTCGCCCTGGCCCCGCAGCCGCCTCACACGGAACAGCAGCTGTACGATGTCGTCGGCCTCCAGTAGGGGCATCTTGGCGTCGAAGATTCCGTAGATCTTGTCGAAGTGCGCATCCGAGAAGTCCACGCCCGCCCCCAAGGCCGACGTCGCAATGACTGCGTCGCAGGTCTTGTAGCCGCCCTCCTCGGCCAGATCGAGCTTCTTCACGCGGGCCCTGCCGTCGTCGCTGTAATCAAACTGTTTGTCTTTTGCCTGCCCTATGACGATTCCGATTGTGAAGGGCCCGGGGGCGCAGGCTGGGTCTCGCTCCAAGATCTCGGTGGCCTGCTTCTTAAGTGCGCTTGCCAATGCCTGCGCCCGGCCTGTCGTCTCGACGATGATCATGGCGCGCAGGCCGCCGGGGCGGCACCTTGACATCAGGTCACGCTCGACGGCGGTGGGGCTGTCGGACAGGCGTATCCGCCAGTCGCAGGTCCGCCGGTGGTTGAAGAGGAGGGCGAGCCGAGCCCCTGTGGACGCCGCCGACTTGCCGAGGAAAGCAAGGTCCGTGGGCCTCACGTAGCCGTCCAGCGCGACGATTTCCTGTGCGCCCTCGATTCCCGCCAGAGACGGGCGCAACGCAGGTTGCGGGGGAGGCTCCGCGCCCCAAGCCCGCCGGCCACGGGCTCCAAGGTCGAGCTCAAGGTGAAGTGCCGCATGAGGGAGGAGAGCTCGTCGAGCACGACCAGGAGGCCCCCGCCGCCGCCCTCGCCCAGGTCCTCGAGCCCCTGCCAGTCGTCCTGCACCTTGTGAGCCGAATCGATCGTGCAGATGACGACCTGGATCCTCGGATCGCGGAAGCCCCACGTCCCGTGAGCGCTCTGGGGGTCCTTGGGGCGCCAGACGTCCGAGTAGAGCACGGCGACCGAGGGGAGGGAGGCTTCGTCAAGGCGGCGCTTGAGGTCGCGAGAGAAGGCCCGACGGCAGGTGAGCACGAGGATTTTGCGCTTCAACTCGAGCGCCGGCCGTACATAGGCTTCAATCAGCGCCTTCGTCTTCCCCGTGTTGAGCCCGCTGCAGATGACGTCGATCCGACGGAGCGCCCCGGGATCGGGCCTCAGCTCGCCAAAGGTCGACTCCAGCAGCTCGGGGCTCAGGTACCGCTCGTCCACCTCTCTCACCGCAAATGGGGCATGGCCGACGGATCGCAGGGCAAGGAGGAGGGACGGAAGGGCGGTGTCGAGGGAGATGCCGCGCCGAAGGTCCGTTGCGTAGGCTTTCGTCTTGGCGCCGCCTCCTCCATCTGAGAGCCTCGCCTGCAGGCTGAAGTTCCAGATCTGGAGCTCCAGGCGGGAGTTCGGACGCGCCTCCACCTCGAGCTCGAAGGCCAGCGACCCGTCGGGCTCCGTCCGCGCCTGCAGCACCCTCGACGGCTCCAGGCGCAGGTGCACTCCGAGCTCATCCCCTGCCCTCTCCAGCTCGCCCGAACCGATGTGCTGCCCCGCAGGAGAGCGAGGGCCCGCTCTAGGATCTCGCCGGCCGCCTGGTCTCCAGCGACCTGTACCCCAGCGGCCTGCTCTGTACCCCTCTCACCGGCGCCTTGTTCCTCTGTCCCTCCATCGGTCCCTCTCCGCTGGCCCGCCGCCTCCGTCCCTTCTTCGGGCAAGTCGTCAAAGAAGTCCGCGGGCAGATCTTCCAAGAAGTTCGCAGGCAGGCCCACAGCGGGAGCCCCTTTAGCTCGGCGCAGGCTTACCCCCCCGTCAGGCTCGATGCAGAGGCGGAGCTCCGACCCAGGCGCGAGGCCGCCGAAGAGCCAAGAGAAGATGGTGGAGGCCTCGGCGCCCTGCAGAACGAAGTGCACGCTCTGTCCATCCTCCAGCTCGCGGGAGAAGCTGACGCCCCCCGTCCGGCCCACGACAGCCTTCGCGGCATCGCAAGCCGACTCGCCGGGCGCAACCTGGCAAGGATTCACGCCCGGGGCGTTGCTTAGAGCGTAGACTACCCCCATCGCAGGCGACCAGGCCTTGGAGACCGAGACGAACGGGAAGCATGCAAAGAGATCCTCTTCCTCGGCATCTAGATCTGCCTCCTCGGCGAAGGGCAGCTCGTCTAGCAAGTTGACGTGCATAATGTTCGTTTTGATTTCGCAGTTGATATGCATGAGTGCTTCAGAAAAAGTCGAGTGCAGCACAACCGACGGCCTGGCGGGCAGGAGGGGTTGGGTGATCACAGCCCTGCTAGGGGGTACTCAATATCATGGCATCTAGAGGGCCGGGGTACAGGCAAGAGCTCGAGCTCTGCAGACTTGCGGGATGTGACCACCTCTTGGAAACTTCTATTAGAACTTTTCACGAGGTGGACACAACATGTACAGCTGGGCGACTTGCAGAGTGCACATCCTTCGCTTCAGCTATCTTGTGCGCCTTTGCTATCGCATCATGAGCGGCAAGGCCGTACTCTATCACTGCCGGTTGGCCTGGGCGAAAAGAGACGCGCCAGTAGCGGCTTTCCTTTGATTCTGCAGACAGCTCGTCAATCATTGCTTGGACTTGGCTCTGTTCGTAGGCTCGCTTCCTCCTCTTTGTCAGACACTTGCCTTTGTTGCTTGGAAGCTTGTCGCCTGCCACAGGAACCGCCCCAAGCCGACCTCCACAGTCCATGAGCCGTAGATTCTCCCTGCGCAAGTCCAGCTTGCACCCGCTGATGCTGTCGACGCGCCAGTCGTCGTTGGGCAGGCCGAGGGGGTACCCAAATAGAAAATGATGAGCATAGGCCACATTCCCGTCTGGCGATACTGTGTACGGCCAGCTCTGTCCATCCGCAGAGGCTACTCGCCATTGGTACATCCAGAGCGCTGGTGCCCGTCGCTTGTCTACTGTGAAGCTCGTGTAGCCCCCGTTTGGGAGAAGGGCGAAGATAAAAGCTGCACCCCAATCAAATGATTCAGACATATTGCAAATGATGCCGCTGGCTAGCGCTGCCGCACTTGAAGTGCTGCTTCAAGCTAAGCTCACTTTGCCCTAGGCTCAGAAAATGTTGGGCCGAATCAGAAGCTGGCCCGACCGAGAGGGGTACAGCACTTAGTTAGCACCCCAGTGGAGTCAGCCCCCACGGGGCCCCAGAGGGGTAAGGCAGTCTGTTAGCAGCTGTGCTTGTTGGTGTTCGCGAGGCGCGAGGGGTACGCTGACTGTTGCTCCCCGCATAGGTTAGTGCTAGCCCCCCCCCTGTTAGTGTCGGGTGTACGAGATCGCAATATAACACTCAAATCTCCGTGATGCGTGTCTCACGCAAACCTCCGAGGGTTAACAATGGATTCATAAAGCTCGAGAGCTGGCGGTTCGCGGATTCCAGGTCGACGCCCTCATATATATTCCATGGGAAATGTCGAGATTCGAGGAGATAATGGGAATAATGTCAAAACCGGGCCCCGGCTCATCTCAGCAGAATTTCGCCAGAATCTTCGTGATTCTCGAGATTGTGCGCGAATTTCGGAGGAAATGTCAAAACCGGAAACCGGCGTGGCCCGAATTCTCGCCGGAATCTCACCAGAATTTCGCCAGAATTCGAATATCCGTGATTCTCGAGATTGTGCGCGAATTTCGGGGGAAATTTCAAAACCGGAAACCGGCGTGGCCCCGAATTCTCGCCGGAGTCTCTCCAAAATTCCGCCAGAATATTCGTGATTCTCGAGATTGTGTCCCCTGGGTCTTGGTGCCGCCCTCTTCGTCGGGCCCGAGGGTGCCCCCAGCGCCACCCCGCCCCCTCCATCCCCGCCGCCTCCTCCTGGGCGCGCGGGCGCCGACTCTGCTGCGCGTGCACGCGCCGACTCTGGGCCATTCATGGCCATCTCCCACTATAGCTAGTAGAATGGGGCAGGAAGTGACACTGTCCTGACAATATTTAATGTAAATAGTGTCAGATTAAAAGTGTCGGCCGGCCTGACACTACTTGGAGCGGGGCTTCTCTTCTAGTGATCTACAGCAGTCACTGAGTCTCCTACTGCACTAAACAAGAACTAACGAACTAACGAACAAAATGAACGAGGGAGGAGTGATCAGAGAGGGGCACACATATTACAGACGTCGACAGGACAAGTATTGAATTGCACTGCAGCGGGCCACGAACGGAAAGCGACCGGCCGCGGGCCGAGCTCAGGATCAACGCGAGCAGCTTCGAATTCGCGAGCACTGGCCATGGGGACCTGGCCGGGGCCCTCCGCAGGACCCGCCCCGCTGCGCATGCTCGGGGCCCCCAGAGGCGAGGCGCCAGCAGCGGGTCGACCCGCGGCCGCGCGGGGCTGCCGGCGCCGGGGAAGGCCGCGCGGGGCCGCGCGCCAGGAAGGCCGCCGGGGGCGGGCGGCGGGGCGCGGGGCGAGGATGGTGGGGCGTCGACGTCGGTGGCGAACGAAGGGGGTGGACTCCGGGAGGGGGTCTGCGGGACGGGCGGGTGGGCGGGGCGGGCGGGGCCCGAGAAGCCAAGGAGGAGGCGGACGTGGGTGAAGGAGCAGGGCGGGGGGGCGCGGGTTGGGGCGGGGCCGGGGCGGTCAGGGCGGGAGGAAGAAAGTGTCGTCGAGGGAGACCACCTCGCCCCGCACCTGCCGCCCCGCCCTCGGCCCGAGAGGCGGGGGCGGGGGCGGGGCCGGCGCGCGCCCGCGTGTGGTTGTGCCGCAGGAAGGTCGCCAGCTCGGCGACCAGGCGCCCGATCTGCAGCGCGGAGCGGGGCGCTCGGCGGGCGGGGCGGGGGCGGGGGGGCGGCGGACGTTGCTTGAGAAGGTGACGACGGAGGCGCCGCACGTCGCCAGCGCCACCACGTCCACCATCGCCGCCTGCCCGCCCCGCCCCGCCTCGCCCGCGGCCCCGCGGAGGGGCGCGGGGGGCCACCTTCCACTCGCGCGTGCGCGTCCCGCCCCTCCGCCGCTCCGCAGGTGGCTCGCGTGGTCGAAGACCTGCCCCGCCGCCCTGAGACGCGGCTGGCCATGGCCGGCGGGGCCCCACCCACCGCGCGGTCCTTGTCGGGGGCGTGGAGGAAGGTGTAGCGCGGCCCGTACGCCCCCGCCTCCTCCCGCAGCACCGCTGCCTCGTCTGCCCCCGCCCCTCGCCCCCCGGCCCCCGGAGGGGGGCGTGGGGGCAGGCGGACCCGTTGCGACGAAGAAAAGGGTCGTGTTGAGGGCGCGGAGGAACGGCTCCGCCCGCTCCACGTACTGGCCGGGCCGCCCCCCGGTCGGCCCCGCCCGCGGGGGCGCAGCGGGCGCCGCACCCGGGCCAGCGGCAGCGGCCTCGCCTCCGACCTCTTGTCCTGCCGCCTGCCCCGCCCGCTCGGCGGCGGCGGGCGTGGGGCGCAGGGGCGGGGCGGGGCGGACCGGACGTGGATGGAGACGCAGGGGGCGCCGGGGGCGAGGCCGGCGGCGCGCAGGCCCTCCTCGAGCCAGGCCGCGCCCCGCGCGTTGGAGCGCAGCAGGAAGGCGACGGCCTGCCGCGCGTGCGAGTGAGGGGCGCCCGCGCGGGTCGCTCGCCCGGCCTTCAAGGCGCGCCTGGGCGCGGGCCCACTCGGGGCCCCACTTCTCGAAGCCCGGGGCCGCGCCTCGCCGGGGGCCGCCACGGAGCGCGCGAGCGCCGCGTCGCTCCACGCCGCGAAGTCGTAGTAGAGGACCGTCTTGTTCGCCTGCGCCCCGCCGCCGGCTCGCCCGAGGCGGGGGGCGGGTGGGCCGGAGCGCGGCGCGCCTCGTGCTTCCCGAGCGATATGGGCGCCGCCCCGCTCTGCAGGTCCCCAAGGTCCGAGAGGCTGCCCCGCGCCGGCGCGTGAGGCGGGCTGGGGGAGGTGCGCCGCGCCGCCGCGTCGGCGCGTCGGCGCACGAGCAGGTGGAGAGCGGGAGCATGCGGCAGCCGAGGCAGCGGCACTCCTCCGCGCAGAGATCGTGGTCCGCGTACCTGCCGCCGGGCGCCCGCTCTCGGCTCGGGCGGGGAGGGGCAGACTCTGAGAGGGGCGGGCGCGACGCGCGCACAGCCAGTCCTGGTGCGGGCCACCAGGAGCACGCGCCGCGTCTTGAGCACGATCCCCAGAGCGAGGCCGTGTGGTGGAGCTCCGAGCCGAACCCTGCGCCCGCCGCCGGCCCGCGCACTAAACCCGGGGTCACGGCCGCAGGGCGTGCGGGATGCGGCGCGCGCGCCTGCGGCGCCGAAGCGAAAGAGGAGGATCTGAGACACGCGGGGGCTGCAATCCTCGCGGGCTCGGTACTGGTTCCGGTAGATGACGCGCTGCCAGGCTGGGGCGTCGGCACGGCCGCGGGTCGACGTCAGACGGCAAGACGCGGCCGCTGGGCGGCTCGCGATCGGGTCGACGCCGCAGCAGGTCGAACGCACCCGAAACTCACGCATCGCTTCCACCTGCTCGTCGTTCGCGCGTCCCGAGCCGAGGGCGAGCGAGTAGAGGAAGACGTATCGATATCGCGCACAGCGAGAATTAACTCGGGTGTATCTTAAGTAAAACCCGAGATACCATTTCAGTGAAACGGACACGCAATGATGAGTCCGAAATACCATTTAAGCTCATCTCGGCAGGCATCTAAGCTTATTTAAGCTTATCTCGCAGGCCTGTGACCGGAGCACCCGTCCACCCGCGCCGCGCGCCCACCAGCGAGCAGCCAATCTCGATTGCACTCACTCTCTAGCTAGCTAGCTATCAGATGCCTGAATGGTCTCGCTAGCTAGCTAGCTACACCTACATCGCGCCTCGTTGACCACCTCTTAGCTACTCGCAGCGCCATCCGCGCAGCGCCATCGCCCACTTGTCCAGCCGCCGGCGCCGCTCCATGTGCTCCACCACATCCGCGGCGCCTCGTTGCGCGTGCCGCGGTGCCGCCAGGCGCCTGCACGCGCGAAGTCACGGCAAGGCGCGGCACCTAAGCTCAGCGCGGGACGGGAAGCTATAGGATGGACCGGCCTGGCGCGCTTGCTAGCAAGCATTGCTAGCTAACGTGGCGCAGCCTGGGGCGCGCGCGTACCTGGTGCCAGAGGGCCCGGCCCGCGGAACGCGGAACGCAGGCCTAGGGAGACCACCGAGGGCTCCTTTACGGAGTAGTCAGATCACTTAGCAAATCCGATGGCAGGACGGTGTCTTGGGCACTTGTTCGAACCTGCCATCGCGTCTCGGTCCAGAGCGTCGGAATTCGCGTCTCGGTGCTCGGAAGGGTTGCTGTCCGCCCTCAAGAGCTAGTTAGCCAGCGTGGCACCAAGTGGACGGCGGGAGACCGACCGCAGCGGGTGTCCGTTGAAGCCGATGAACGGAAGCCGATGACCAAGGACCTGCGCGTGAAGAGGACAGGAATGCGCTAGGAGTCGCGGTTCAATGCTGTTGCTCGGGCGGCGGCCAGCGAGGCCTGCGGGACGAAGACGTTGACGAAGGCTTTTTGGATGTGTACCCTGTCCAATCGCGTACTGGTACCCCGGTCCCGCAGCTGCATTGCTGCTGCAACCATGTGCAATGGTCCCGCAGCTGCATCCCATCGTGCAGCTGAGCGCGTGCAAGCATACGTGTGCGAGGATGCCAAGGATGCCAAGAACTGGCGCGGCGCGATGTGGCGACAGGCAACCGATACACAGCCCGAGCCGCTAACGAGCGAAAAGCTTCGTGCGTGCCACTTCTAATACAATCTCTCCTATGAGTCCCCAGGGCTGAGTACTCCGTGGCGCAGGGAGACTCGGCGACGCAGCGCAGATGCTGACGCAGCGCGATCCATGCGGGACCCGCCCTTCCGGCAAGCGATATAAACAGTTCGTACCACTTTCAGGAGTTTTCTCATAGACAAGTCATGGGGCCGCCGCATAGGGCCGAGGCGCGGCCAGGCGGAGCGGAGGCGCGCGCGGCGGCGCGGCTCGCCGGGCGGGGCGGAGGCGCGGCGGGCGGCGGCGAGGCTCACTGCACGCCGCGTAGGCGCGGCGGGCAGCGGCGCGGCTCTCTGGGCGGGGCGGAGGCGCGGCGCGCGGCGGGCATCTCGCCGGGCGGCGCGGGAGGCGCGGCGGGCGGCGACGAGGCTCGCCGCACGCGGCGGAGGCGCGAAGGGCGGCAGCGAGGCTCTCCGGGCGGGGCGGAGGCGCGGCGGGCGGCGACGAGGCTCGCCGCACGCGGCGGAGGCGCGACGGGCGGCGGCGAGGCTCTCTGGGCGGGGCGGAGGCGCGGCGCGCGGCGGGGCATCTCGCCGGGCGGCGCGGGAGGCGCGGCGGGCGGCGGCGAGGCTCTCCGGGCGGGGCGGAGGCGCGGCGGGCGGCGGGGCATCTCGCCGGGCGGCGCGGGAGGCGGCGCGGGCAGCGGCGCGGCTCTCCGGGCGGGGCGGAGGCGCGGCGCGCGGCGGGGCATCTCGCCGGGCGGTGCGGGAGGCGCGGCGGGCGGCGACGAGGCTCACTGCACGCGCGGGAGGCGCGGGCGGGCAGCGGCGCGGCTCTCCGGGTGGGGCAGAGGCGCGGCGGGCGGCGGGGCATCTCGCCGGGCGGCGCGGGAGGCGCGGCGGGCAGCGGCGCGGCTCTCCGGGCGGGGCGGAGGCGCGGCGGGCGGCGACGAGGCTCGCCGCACGCGGCGGAGGCGCGACGGGCGGCGGCGAGGCTCTCTGGGCGGGGCGGAGGCGCGGCGCGCGGCGGGGCATCTCGCCGGGCGGCGCGGGAGGCGCGGCGGGCGGCGGCGAGGCTCTCCGGGCGGGGCGGAGGCGCGGCGCGCGGCGGGGCATCTCGCCGGGCGGCGCGGGAGGCGGCGCGGGCAGCGGCGCGGCTCTCCGGGCGGGGCGGAGGCGCGGCGCGCGGCGGGGCATCTCGCCGGGCGGTGCGGGAGGCGCGGCGGGCGGCGACGAGGCTCACTGCACGCGCGGGAGGCGCGGCGGGCAGCGGCGCGGCTCTCCGGCGGGGCAGAGGCGCGGCGGGCGGCGGGGCATCTCGCCGGGCGGCGCGGGAGGCGCGGCGGGCAGCGGCGCGGCTCTCCGGGCGGGGCGGAGGCGCGGCGCGCGGCGCGGCATCTCGCCGGGCGGCGCGGGAGGCGCGGGCGGGCGGCGGCGAGGCTCGCCGCACGCGGCGGAGGCGCGGCGGGCGGAGGCGCGGCGGGCGGCGGCGCGGCGGGCGGCGGCGCGGCGGGCGGCGGCGCGGCGGCGCGGCGGGCGGCGGCGCGGCTCCCCCGCTCAATGTGTGCAGAGATTTTGATGTGATTTTGACTAGCCTAGTAGCTCCAAATTTGCTTTGTCTCGCATTGACACATGGCGTCATTTACGACATGTGTAGGGGACATGCATATATATGTGCACGTGATCATGAGGGCACGCCACAGCGAGGCGGGTTACGTGGCGGCACGGCGGTCGCGATCGCGGCGCCGGGGCATATATAGTGAGGCACGTGGGGGCACGGCAGCGGGGCATAGTACGAGTGCGCCGCGGCGGCATGGCCGTGGGGGCCCAGGGCCCGGGGCACGTGCACTATAGCTAGCTCTAGGCGGCACCTGGCCGTAATAATTTCCGAAATCTCGTTCCAACAAGCGATGCCCTGTTAATGAGTGACATATGAGGCTTGTTTAAGCCTTTATATGATGCAACACACATGCTGTTGTTGACTGGGAATGGAGTCACTCACCCGGTGACCGACTCGGCGAGGTCAGTTTTCATGATGACAGAGTTGGATGAGGTCATGATCAAGATGCCATGATGTCAGGCTTGAGAGCTCGTCAGACGTTTTGGCGGGCTCTTACAGGTTAGATTACTTTGCGAGTCCCGACCTTTTTATATATCCTGAAAGTTCTTTTCATTGTCCTTCTTATGATGTACTCTGATGTAATAGAGCTCAATTCTATCCAAAGATATTCAGTTCGAAAAGAAACTTCTGTGGATGGCACATGGTGCCCTGGTCTCGCTCTTGCCATCCCACTAGGGCCCGGGCACCCCCGCATCTTATAGATTCTGAATCCATGTATACCACATGTTGTTTCTCAGGGCTTGGATGCAGGCGCGGGGCCCGCCCTGGGGAGGCCGGGCGTGGTTCCGCGGGCCCATCATTCTCTGATGACCCCCTCACTCCCTCGAGGCGATTCTTCTGTGTCGCGCCCGGCGGCCCCGGCTCACCTTATATAAACTGAATCCCAATGTAATCGATGTTGGTTCTCAGGGCTCGGATGCAGGCGCGGGGCCCGCCCTGGGGAGGCCGGGCGTGGTTCCGCGGGCCCATCATTCTCAGGTGCCCCCCTCACTCCCTCGAGGCGATTCTTCTGTGTCGTGCCCGGCGTCCCCGGCTCACCTTATATAAACTGAATCCCAATGTAATAGATGTTATTTCGCAGGGCTCGGATGCAGGCGCGGGGCCCGCCCTGGGGAGGACGGGCGTGGTTCCGCGGGCCCATCATTCTCAGGTGCCCCTCTCACTCCCTCGAGGCGATTCTTCGAATTCTGTGTCGCCCCCGGCGGCCCCGGCTCACCGGCTTATATCAGAGTAATAGTACCAGCTTCTGGAATGCCCGAATGTATTTACTTTGCCTTCGCGGCCCGCTTTATAGCTAGCTATCTGTAGTGAATTCTGGACATTGTCGTGAGATTATGCGTATATATATATTCCATGGGAAATGTCGAGATTCGAGGAGATAATGGGAATAATGTCAAAACCGGGCCCCGGCTCATCTCAGCAGAATTTCGCCAGAATCTTCGTGATTCTCGAGATTGTGCGCGAATTTCGGAGGAAATGTCAAAACCGGAAACCGGCGTGGCCCGAATTCTCGCCGGAATCTCACCAGAATTTCGCCAGAATTCGAATATCCGTGATTCTCGAGATTGTGCGCGAATTTCGGGGGAAATGTCAAAACCGGAAACCGGCGTGGCCCCGAATTCTCGCCGGAGTCTCTCCAAAATTCCGCCAGAATATTCGTGATTCTCGAGATTGTGCGCGAATTCGGGGGAAAATGTCAAAATCGGCAAACGCTTTGGCCCGGCCCCGAGTTCGAATTCTCTCCCAAAACTTTATCGCCGGCCTCGCTCGTCGCGATTTTTCGCTCTCGCTCTTCTGTATTTTCTGTATTTCTGTAGTGTGTGTGCTCGAGTGTGATTTTCAAGAAGGACAGGGATGCAAGGCGGGGTGCGCCGCGGCGGGGCGGGGCGGCCAGGGGCCGGCGCGGGGCGCGATCCGGCCTGCGCGCGGGCGTCAGCGCGGCTCGCGGGGGGCGGGGGGCGGCGGGGGCGGCACGGACCTGGCCTCAGCCCCGTCGGCGAGGCGGGGCGCGCCGCGGCGGGCGGGGCGGGCAGGGGCCGGCGCGGGGCGCGATCCGGCCTGCGCGCGGGCGTCAGCGCGGCTCGCGGCGGACGGGGGGCGGCGGGGGCGGCGCGGACCTGGCCTCAGCCCCGTCGGCGAGGCGGGGCGCGCCGCGGCGGGGCGGGGCGGGCAGGGGCCGGCGCGGGGCGCGATCCGGCCTGCGCGCGGGCGTCAGCGCGGCTCGCGGCGGACGGGGGGCGGCGGGGGCGGCGCGGACCTGGCCTCAGCCCCGTCGGCGAGGCGGGGCGCGCCGCGGCGGGGCGGGGCGGGCAGGGGCCGGCGCGGGGCGCGATCCGGCCTGCGCGCGGGCGTCAGCGCGGCTCGCGGCGGGCGGGGGGCGGCGGGGGCGGCGCGGACCTGGCCTCAGCCTCGTCGGCGAGGCGGGGCGCGCCGCGGCGGGGCGGGGCGGGCAGGGGCCGGCGCGGGGCGCGATCCGGCCTGCGCGCGGGCGTCAGCGCGGCTCGCGGCGGGCGGGGGGCGGCGGGGCGGCGCGGACCTGGCCTCAGCCTCGTCGGCGAGGCGGGGCGCGCCGCGGCGGGGCGGGGCGGGCAGGGGCCGGCGCGGGGCGCGATCGGCCAGGCCGCTGGCCAGTCGCTGAGTGCCCTATAGGCCTACTGTGACAGCCGCGAGGGCGTCCGCGAGGCTTCGCCGTACTTAGTGCTCCGCAGGAGCACGGATCTTGTTAACCAGCCAAACCCCGGAATTACTAAATATTTTTTTTTTTTTTTTAAAGATCTACGGTGGGCGTGCCCACTCGTAGTACACAACGAGGATACAAGGGGTCTTAATTATTACCTGAATTACAGTATATACGTACTACGGTACTAGGCTAGAGCCGCTAGACTCGCCCGCTAGAGCCTCCATGTCGTCTTGTTGTTCCTCTTACTTGTCTTCTTCCTGTTATTTATCTTTCTCAATTTTGTCCCCCGCTTCTTAGTGATGTAATTCCTTCTGATATTGATGGTATCTCTCGCTCTGGCTCTTCTTCGTGTCAGTTATCCTCTGTCCCTAGATCTGCTCGATTTATCGTCTCTTCTCGCTATCGATCTGTCTCGAGCTCTGTGTCTTTCCTTTTTTATTGTCGATTTTGGCTCTTTGTCTTATCTTTCTTCGTGCTCTTGTCTTAGTTATTTTGCTTTTTTGTCTTTATGCCCCCTGGGCAGCCCCCGCAGTGCTGGTGTCTAGAGACTGTGGCCGGTAATTCACCAAAAAAAAAATAGACTCGCCCGCTAGAGGCCTGAGGTACTACTGTAATTCAGGTAATAATTAAGACCCCAAAATGTTTAGTAATTCCGGGGTTTGGCCGGTTTAGTAGGCCTTAAATAATTAAGATTTGGCCGCGGAGCGCTTTAGTAGGCCCTGTGGGCTAGGCGCGCGCGAGGGCCGGGGGTGGGCTCGACGCCTGCGACGCCACGCGCTTCGAATTCTGCGCTCCCTTCGCGATCGGCGCCATGCATATGCTTCTCCCGCGCTGCGACTACAGCCGCGCCGACGCCACTGCGTTACGTACCCCCTTCGGGCCTCGGGTTTAATAGTATTAAAAACATTAGTACTCAGGCCTCAGAACTTTAGTACTATTAATATCCAACCTCTTAAATATTTCCTGCTTTACAGTACGCGTACGGTAGTACCGGTTAGGGCTGCGCCCAGTGAGGTCCGCGGGCTCACTTTGTGAGTGAGCTTTTTGCGTCCCACTCACTCAGTCCATGTAGTGAGCAGGGGGTACGTTTTCGTATACGCGAAAAACGACCTAAAACGACCCAGATTTCGCCGAGTTTTCAGGCGCTATGTGCCTTAACTGCCAGCTGTTTCCACGGGCTTCTAAAATGTCGAGACTCTGACAGGTCGTTTCGAATTTCAAATTGGTCATGGTCAGCATCGCGCGCGGTGCTGCTAGCGCTACGCTATACGCATGTAGATCTGACTCAAAGTACCCCCAAATCGTTAGGTGGGGCGCCTGGGTCGTGATTTTATGGGGCCAGATACCCCCCCGCGCGGCGCGGGCTGAGGTCCAGCCTGCAGCCCACTGGCCTCATACATTTTTCTTTGTACGAGTGAGCCAAAATCCTCACTCAGTGAGTGGAGATCTCACTGATCTCACTGGACCCAGCCCTAGTACCGGTAGGTCGCCAGCGGGTGGCGGCTGAGCGCGCCTTCCGCTGCAGCTGCAGGCGCCGGCCGGCTGCGAACGGGGGCCCGGCGGCCAGCTCTGCCTCCAGGATCATCGGACCCAGCTCCCGGCCGCGGGATCATCGATCCTCTTTTATGCGGGAGGAGAATGACGAAATTTAGATGGGATTACGCGGCAATGCTGCGAATGTTTGTAGTCTTCTCTGTGCTTGCAGCAGCCGCAGCGCAGAGTGCGTGTAGCGACGGGCTTCCTCTGGTTGCGGACGGAGAGGCTGGATGCACGGCTACCGCGTGCAAGACGGAGCTGTTTTATGTACGCGAATTCTTCAAGTCTATGTTTTGACTATTTGCCGCAAACCATAACATATGCATGAACATACAGGTCGACACCGCGGCAAACACTTGCGTTTCGCAGTCCAGCTGCAATACAGCGGGGAAGGTCACCATCGTACGCGACTTTTTCCCCACCCGGCTTTTCTTGCCATTGGCAGCCGCCGCCCTGCCGTCGCTTCTCGCTGATTGACGGGCCCCCGGCCGGGGTCGAAATATAAATAAGGACGCCGATGACACTTGCGTGACCCCGTTCTGCTCCTCGGGCGACACCATCGCGACGGGGACCGTCTGCAACTCGGACGCCACCTGCAAGGCGGCGGACGGGCTCTACGTGCGCTCACTTACAGAGCGACTAGTCGGGATCCGCCTCCGTGGCGGGCACGTGTGCTGATTGAAGGCCGGCGCCCCTGCGCGGCAGGTGGACGCGACGGCTGGCAAGTGCGTGTCGACGTGCGAGACGGCGGGGACGGTGCCCGTGGTGCGTAGTCGCTGAACTTTCGCTTTGCGTGTTGGCCGCCGGGCCGCTGCGCCTCCCCGCCTGTTGCTGATCAATGGGGCCGCGGCGGGCCACACTTCATTGCCTATCAGACCGTGACGGAGACTTGCGAGATCGCTGCCTGTGCTGCGGGCGACGCCATCGCGACGGGGACCGCCTGCAACTTGGAGGCCACCTGCAAGGCGACGGACGGGCTCTACGTGCGCTCACGTACAGAGCGACTAGTCGGGATCCGCCTCCGTGGCGGGCGCGTGTACTGATTGAGGGCCGGCGCCCCTGCGCGGCAGGTGGACGCGACGGCTGGCAAGTGCGTGTCGACCTGCGAGACGGCGGGGACGGTGCCCGTGGTGCGTAGCCGTTGAACATTCGCTTTGCGTGTTGGAATCTGCACTTCCTCACCCCCTTCTGATCAATGAGGGCTGGGCGGGCCCCACTAACAGACCACGACGGAGACTTGTGAGGTCGCCGTGTGCGCTGCGGGCGACACCATCGCGATGGGGACCGTCTGCGACTCGGACGCCACCTGCAAGGCGGCGGACGGGCTCTACGTGCGCTCTTGTGACGAGCGACTAGTCGGGACCCGCCTCGTCGGCGGGCGCGAGTACTGATTGAGGGCCGGCGCCCCTGCGCGGCAGGTGGACGCGACGGCGGGGAAGTGCGTGTCGACGTGCGAGACGGCGGGAACGGTGCCCGTGGTGCGTGGTCGCTGAACTTTCGCTTATCGTGTGGGCCACTGCGCCTCCCCGCCTCTTGCTGATCAATGCGGCCGCGGCGGGCCACACTTTATTGCCTATCAGACCGTGACGGAGACTTGCGAGGTTGCTGTGTGCGGTGCGGGCGACACCATCGCGACGGGGACCGTCTGCGACTCGGACGCCACCTGCAAGGCGGCGGGCGGGCTCTACGTGCGCTCTCGTGATGAGCGACAAGCCGGGACCCGCCTCCTTGGCGGGCGGGTGTACTGATTGAGGGCGGGCGCCCCTGCGCGGCAGGTGGACGCGACGGCGGGCAAGTGCGTGTCGACGTGCGAGACGGCGGGGACGGTGCCCGTGGTGCGTGGTCGCTGAACGTTCGCTTTGCGTGTTGGCCGCTGCGCCTCCCCGCCTCTTGCTGATCAATGGGGCCGCGGCGGGCCACACTTTATTGCCTATCAGACCGTGACGGAGACTTGCGAGATCGCTGCCTGTGCTGCGGGCGACACCATCGCGACGGGGACCGTCTGCAACTCGGAGGCCACCTGCAAGGCAGCGGACGGGCTCTACGTGCGTTCACCTACAGAGCGACTAGTCGGGATCCGCCTCCGTGGCGGGCGCGTGTACTGATTTAGGGCCGGCGCCCCTGCGCGGCAGGTGGACGCGACGGCTGGCAAGTGCGTGTCGACGTGCGAGACGGCGGGAACGGTGCCCGTGGTGCGTGGTCGCTGAACGTTCGCTTTGCGTGTTGGAATCTGCACTTCCTCACCCCCTTCTGATCAATGAGGGCTGGGCGGGCCCCACTAACAGACCACGACGGAGACTTGTGAGGTCGCCGTGTGTGCTGCGGGCGACACCATCGCGACGGGGACCGTCTGCGACTCGGACGCCACCTGCAAGGCGGCGGACGGGCTCTACGTGCGCTCTCGTGATGAGCGCAAGTCGGGACCCGCCTCCGTGGCGGGCGGGTGTACTGATTGAAGGCCGGCGCCCCTGCGCGGCAGGTGGACGCGACGGCGGGCAAGTGCGTGTCGACGTGCGAGACGGCGGGGACGGTCCCCTTGGTGCGTAGTCGCTCAACTTTCACTTTGCGTGTTGGCCGCTGCGCCTCCCCGCATCTTGCTGATCCATGGGGCCGTGGCGGGCCACACTTCATTGCCTATCAGACCGTGACGGAGACTTGCGAGATCGCTGCCTGCGCTGCGGGCGACACCATCGCGACGGGGACCGTCTGCGACTCGGACGCCACCTGCAAGGCGGCGGGCGGGCTCTACGTGCGCTCTCGTGATGAGCGACAAGTCGGGACCCGCCTCCGTGGCGGGCGGGTGTACTGATTGAGGGCCGGCGCCCCTGCGCGGCAGGTGGACGCGACGGCTGGCAAGTGCGTGTCGACGTGCGAGACGGCGGGGACGGTGCCCGTGGTGCGTAGTCGCTGAATTTTTGCTTTGCGTGTTGGAATCTGCACTTCCTCACCCCCTTCTGATCAATGAGGGCTGGGCGGGCCCCACTAACAGACCACGACGGAGACTTGCGAGATCGCTGCCTGTGCTGCGGGCGACACCATCGCGACGGGGACCGTCTGCAACTCGGACGCCACCTGCAAGGCGGCGGACGGGCTCTACGTGCGCTCACGTACAGAGCGACTAGTCGGGATCCGCCTCCGTGGCAGGCGCGTGTACTGATTGAGGGCCGGCGCCCGTGCGCGGCAGGTGGACGCGACGGCGGGCAAGTGCGTGTCGACGTGCGAGACGGCGGGGACGGTCCCCGTGGTGCGTGGTCGCTGAACGTTCGCTTTGCGTGTTGGCCGCTGCGCCTCCCCGCCTCTTGCTGATCCATGGGGCCGTGGCGGGCCACACTTCATTGCCTATCAGACCGTGACGGAGACTTGCGAGATCGCTGCCTGCGCTGCGGGCGATACCATCGCGACGGGGACCGCCTGCAACTCGGACACCACCTGCAAGGCGGCGGACGGGCTCTACGTGCGTTCACCTACAGAGCGACAAGTCGGGACCCGCCTCCGTGGCGGGCGCGTGTACTGATTGAGGGCCCGCGCCCCTGCGCGGCAGGTGGATGCGACGGCGGGCAAGTGCGTGTCGACGTGCGAGACGGCGGGGACGGTGCCCGTGGTGCGTGGTCGTTGAACTTTTGCTTTGCGTGTTGGACTGTGCAATTCGTCACCCCCTTCTGATCAATGAGGGCTGGGCGGGCCCACTAACAGACCACGACGGAGACTTGCGAGATCGCTGCCTGTGCTGCGGGCGACACCATCGCGACGGGGACCGTCTGCAACTCGGACGCCACCTGCAAGGCGACGGACGGGCTCTACGTGCGCTCACGTACAGAGCGACTAGTCGGGATCCGCCTCCGTGACGGGCGCACGTACTGATTGAGGGCCGGCGCCCGTGCGCGGCAGGTGGACGCGACGGCGGGCAAGTGCGTGTCGACGTGCGAGACGGCGGGGACGGTGCCCGTGGTGCGTGGTCGTTGAACTTTTGCTTTGCGTGTTGGACTGTGCAATTCGTCACCCCCTTCTGATCAATGAGGGCTGGGCGGGCCCACTAACAGACCACGACGGAGACTTGCGAGGTTGCCGTGTGCGCTGCGGGCGACACCATCGCGACGGGGACCGTCTGCGACTCGGAGGCCACCTGCAAGGCGGCGGACGGGCTCTACGTGCGCTCACGTACAGAGCGACTAGTCGGGATCCGCCTCCGTGACGGGCGCGTGTACTGATTGAGGGCCGGCGCCCGTGCGCGACAGGTGGACGCGACGGCGGGCAAGTGCGTGTCGACCTGCGAGACGGCGGGGACGGTGCCCGTGGTGCGTGGTCGCTGAACTTTCGCTTTGCGTGTTGGCCGCTGCGCCTCCGGCCTCTTGCTGATCAATGGGGCCCCGGCGGGCCACACTTTCTTGCACTATCAGACCACGACGGAGACTTGCGAGATCGCTGCCTGTGCTGCGGGCGACACCATCGCGACGGGGACCGTCTGCAACTCGGACGCCACCTGCAAGGCGACGGACGGGCTCTACGTGCGCTCACGTACAGAGCGACTAGTCGGGATCCGCCTCCGTGGCGGGCGCACGTACTGATTGAGGGCCGGCGCCCGTGCGCGGCAGGTGGACGCGACGGCGGGCAAGTGCGTGTCGACGTGCGAGACGGCGGGGACGGTGCCCGTGGTGCGTGGTCGCTGAACGTTCGCTTTGCGTGTTGGCCGCTGCGCCTCCCCGCCTCTTGCTGATCCATGGGGCCGTGGCGGGCCACACTTCATTGCCTATCAGACCGTGACGGAGACTTGCGAGATCGCTGCCTGCGCTGCGGGCGATACCATCGCGACGGGGACCGCCTGCAACTCGGACACCACCTGCAAGGCGGCGGACGGGCTCTACGTGCGTTCACCTACAGAGCGACAAGTCGGGACCCGCCTCCGTGGCGGGCGCGTGTACTGATTGAGGGCCCGCGCCCCTGCGCGGCAGGTGGATGCGACGGCGGGCAAGTGCGTGTCGACGTGCGAGACGGCGGGGACGGTGCCCGTGGTGCGTGGTCGTTGAACTTTTGCTTTGCGTGTTGGACTGTGCAATTCGTCACCCCCTTCTGATCAATGAGGGCTGGGCGGGCCCACTAACAGACCACGACGGAGACTTGCGAGGTTGCCGTGTGCGCTGCGGGCGACACCATCGCGACGGGGACAGTCTGCGACTCGGACGCCACCTGCAAGGCGACGGACGGGCTCTACGTGCGCTCACGTACAGAGCGACTAGTCGGGATCCGCCTCCGTGACGGGCGCGTGTACTGATTGAGGGCCGGTGCCCCTGCGCGGCAGGTGGACGCGACGGCGGGCAAGTGCGTGTCGACGTGCGAGACGGCGGGGACGGTGCCCGTGGTGCGTGGTCGCTGAACGTTCGCTTTGCGTGTTGGCCGCTGCGCCTTCCCGCCTCTTGCTGATCCATGGGCCCGTGGCGGGCCACACTTCATTGCCTATCAGACCGTGACGGAGACTTGCGAGATCGCTGCCTGCGCTGCGGGCGACACCATCGCGACGGGGACCGCCTGCAACTCGGACGCCACCTGCAAGGCGGCGGACGGGCTCTACGTGCGTTCACCTACAGAGCGACTAGTCGAGATCCGCCTCCGTGGCGGGCGGGTGTACTGATTGAGGGCCGGCGCCCCTGCGCGGCAGGTGGACGCGACGGCTGGCAAGTGCGTGTCGACGTGCGAGACGGCGGGGATGGTGCCCGTGGTGCGTAGCCGTTGAACATTTGCGTCGCGTGCTGGAATCTGCACTTCCTCACCCCCTTCTGATCAATGAGGGCTGGGCGGGCCCCACTAACAGACCACGACGGAGACTTGCGAGGTTGCCGTGTGCGCTGCGGGCGACACCATCGCGACGGGGACCGTCTGCAACTCGGACGCCACCTGCAAGGCGACGGACGGGCTCTACGTGCGCTCACGTACAGAGCGACTAGTCGAGACCCGCCTCGTCGACGGGCGCGCGTACTGATTGAGGGCCGGCGCCCCTGCGCGGCAGGTGGACGCGACGGCGGGGAAGTGCGTGTCGACGTGCGAGACGGCGGGAACGGTGCCCGTGGTGCGTGGTCGCTGAGCGTTCGCTTTGCGTGTTGGCCGCTGCGCCTCCCCGCCTCTTGCTGAACAATGGGGCCGCGGCGGGCCACACTTTATTGCCTATCAGACCGCGACGGAGACTTGCGAGATCGCTGCCTGTGCTGCGGGCGACACCATCGCGACGGGGACCGACTGCAACTCGGAGGCCACCTGCAAGGCAGCGGACGGGCTCTACGTGCGCTCACTTACAGAGCGACTAGTCGGGATCCGCCTCCGTGGCGGGCGCGTGTACTGATTGAGGGCCGGCGCCCCTGCACGGCAGGTGGACGCGACGGCGGGCAAGTGCGTGTCGACGTGCGAGACGGCGGGGACGGTGCCCGTGGTGCGTAGCCGCTGAACATTTGCGTTGCGTGTTGGAATCTGCACTTCCTCACCCCCTTCTGATCAATGAGGGCTGGGCGGGCCCCACTAACAGACCACGACGGAGACTTGCGAGATCGCTGCCTGCAGTGCGGGCGACACCATCGCAACGGGGACCATCTGCGACTCGGACGCCACCTGCAAGGCGACGGACGGGCTCTACGTGCGCTCACGTACAGAGCGACTAGTCAGGATCCGCCTCCGTGACGGGCGCGCGTACTGATTGAGGGCCGGCGCCCCTGCGCGGCAGGTGGACGCGACGGCGGGCAAGTGCGTGTCGACGTGCGAGACGGCGGGAACGGTGCCCGTGGTGCGTGGTCGCTGAACGTTCGCTTTGCGTGTTGGCCGCTGCGCTTCCCCGCCTCTTGCTGATCAGTGGGGCCGCGGCGGGCCACACTTTATTGCCTATCAGACCGTGACGGAGACTTGCGAGATCGCTGCCTGTGCTGCGGGCGACACCATCGCGACGGGGACCGCCTGCAACTCGGAGGCCACCTGCAAGGCAGCGGACGGGCTCTACGTGCGCTCACTTACAGAGCGACTAGTCGGGATCCGCCTCCGTGGCGGGCGCGTGTACTGATTGAGGGCCGGCGCCCCTGCACGGCAGGTGGACGCGACGGCGGGCAAGTGCGTGTCGACGTGCGAGACGGCGGGGACGGTGCCCGTGGTGCGTAGCCGCTGAACATTTGCGTTGCGTGTTGGACTCTGCACTTCCTCACCCCCTTCTGATCAATGAGGGCTGGGCGGGCCCCACTAACAGACCACGACGGAGACTTGCGAGATCGCTGCCTGCAGTGCGGGCGACACCATTGCAACGGGGACCATCTGCGACTCGGACGCCACCTGCAAGGCGGCGGACGGGCTCTACGTGCGCTCACGTACAGAGCGACTAGTCGGGATCCGCCTCCGTGGCGGGCGCGTGTACTGATTGAGGGCCCGCGCCCCTGCGCGGCAGGTGGACGCGACGGCGGGCAAGTGCGTGTCGACGTGCGAGACGGCGGGGACGGTGCCCGTGGTGCGTAGTCGCTGAACGTTCGCTTTGCGTGTTGGCCGCTGCGCCTCCCCGCCTCTTGCTGATCATTGGGGCCGTGGCGGGCCACACTTTCTCGCACTATCAGACCACGACGGAGACTTGTGAGGTTGCCGTGTGCACTGCTGGCGACACCATCGCGACGGGGACTGTCTGCGACTCCGACGCAACCTGCAAGGCGGCGGACGGGCTCTACGTGCGCTCACGTACAGAGCGACTAGTCGGGACCCGCCTCGTCGGCGGGCGCGCGTACTGATTGAGGGCCGGCGCCCGTGCGCGGCAGGTGGACGCGACGGCGGGCAAGTGCGTGTCGACATGCGAGACGGCGGGGACGGTGCCCGTGGTGCGTAGTCGCTGAACTTTCGCTTTGCGTGTTGGCCGCTGCGCCTCCGGCCTCTTGCTGATCAGTGGGGCCGCGGCGGGCCACACTTTCTCGCACTATCAGACCGCGACGGAGACTTGCGAGATCGCTGCCTGTGCTGCGGGCGACACCATCGCGACGGGGACCGTTTGCAACTCGGACGCCACCTGCAAGGCGACGGACGGGCTCTACGTGCGCTCACGTACAGAGCGACTAGTCGGGATCCGCCTCCGTGGCAGGCGCGTGTACTGATTGAGGGCCGGCTCCCGTGCGCGGCAGGTGGACGCGACGGCGGGCAAGTGCGTGTCGACGTGCGAGACGGCGGGGACGGTGCCCGTGGTGCGTAGTCGCTGAACATTCGCGTTGCGTGTTGGAATCTGCACTTCCTCACCCCCTTCTGATCAATGAGGGCTGGGCGGGCCCCACTAACAGACCACGACGGAGACTTGTGAGGTTGCCGTGTGCACTGCTGGCGACACCATCGCGACGGGGACCGTCTGCGACTCGGACGCCACCTGCAAGGCGGCGGACGGGCTCTACGTGCGCTCACGTACAGAGCGACTAGTCGGGATCCGCCTCCGTGGCGGGCGCGTGTACTGATTTAGGGCCCGCGCCCCTGCGCGGCAGGTGGACGCGACGGCGGGCAAGTGCGTGTCGACGTGCGAGACGGCGGGGACGGTGCCCGTGGTGCGTAGTCGCTGAACGTTCGCTTTGCGTGTTGGCCGCTGCGCCTCCCCGCCTCTTGCTGATCATTGGGGCCGTGGCGGGCCACACTTTTTCGCACTATCAGACCACGACGGAGACTTGTGAGGTTGCCGTGTGCACTGCGGGCGACACCATCGCGACGGGGACTGTCTGCGACTCCGACTCAACCTGCAAGGCGGCGGACGGGCTCTACGTGCGCTCACGTACAGAGCGACTAGTCGGGACCCGCCTCGTCGGCGGGCGCGCGTACTGATTGAGGGCCGGCGCCCCTGCGCGGCAGGTGGACGCGACGGCGGGCAAGTGCGTGTCGACATGCGAGACGGCGGGGACGGTGCCCGTGGTGCGTAGTCGCTGAACTTTCGCTTTGCGTGTTGGCCGCTGCGCCTTCGGCCTCTTGCTGATCAGTGGGGCCGCGGCGGGCCACACTTTCTCGCACTATCAGACCGCGACGGAGACTTGCGAGATCGCTGCCTGTGCTGCGGGCGACACCATCGCGACGGGGACCGCCTGCAACTCGGAGGCCACCTGCAAGGCAGCGGACGGGCTCTACGTGCGCTCACTTACAGAGCGACTAGTCGGGATCCGCCTCCGTGGCGGGCGCGTGTACTGATTAAGGGCCCGCGCCCCTGCGCGGCAGGTGGACGCGACGGCGGGCAAGTGCGTGTCGACGTGCGAGACGGCGGGGACGGTGCCCGTGGTGCGTAGTCGCTGAACGTTCGCTTTGCGTGTTGGCCGCTGCGCCTCCCCGCCTCTTGCTGATCATTGGGGCCGTGGCGGGCCACACTTTCTCGCACTATCAGACCACGACGGAGACTTGTGAGGTTGCCGTGTGCACTGCTGGCGACACCATCGCGAAGGGGACCGTCTGCAACTCGGACGCCACCTGCAAGGCGGCGGACGGGCTCTACGTGCGCTCACGTACAGAGCGACTAGTCGGGACCCGCCTCGTCGGCGGGCGCGCGTACTGATTGAGGGCCGGCGCCCCTGCGCGGCAGGTGGACGCGACGGCGGGCAAGTGCGTGTCGACATGCGAGACGGCGGGGACGGTGCCCGTGGTGCGTAGTCGCTGAACTTTCGCTTTGCGTGTTGGCCGCTGCGCCTCCGGCCTCTTGCTGATCAGTGGGGCCGCGGCGGGCCACACTTTCTCGCACTATCAGACCGCGACGGAGACTTGCGAGATCGCTGCCTGTGCTGCGGGCGACACCATCGCGACGGGGACCGTTTGCAACTCGGACGCCACCTGCAAGGCGACGGACGGGCTCTACGTGCGCTCACGTACAGAGCGACTAGTCGGGATCCGCCTCCGTGGCAGGCGCGTGTACTGATTGAGGGCCGGCGCCCGTGCGCGGCAGGTGGACGCGACGGCGGGCAAGTGCGTGTCGACGTGCGAGACGGCGGGGACGGTGCCCGTGGTGCGTAGTCGCTGAACATTCGCGTTGCGTGTTGGAATCTGCACTTCCTCACCCCCTTCTGATCAATGAGGGCTGGGCGGGTCCCACTAACAGACCACGACGGAGACTTGTGAGGTAGCCGTGTGCACTGCTGGCGACACCATCGCGACGGGGACCGCCTGCAACTCGGATGCCACCTGCAAGGCGGCGGACGGGCTCTACGTGCGCTCTCGTGACGAGCGACTAGTCGGGACCCGCCTCGTCGGCGGGCGCGCGTACTGATTGAGGGCCGGCGCCCCTGCGCGGCAGGTGGACGCGACGGCGGGCAAGTGCGTGTCGACGTGCGAGACGGCGGGGACGGTGCCCGTGGTGCGTAGTTGCGGAACTTTCGCTTTGCGTGTTGGCCGCTGCGCCTCCCCGCCTCTTGCAATTGCTGATCAGTGGGGCCGCGGCGGGCCACACTTTATTGCCGATCAGACCGTGACGGAGACTTGCGAGATCGCCGTGTGCGCTGCGGGCGACACCATCGCGACGGGGACCGCCTGCAACTCGGATGCCACCTGCAAGGCAGCGGACGGGCTCTACGTGCGCTCACGTACAGAGCGACTAGTCGGGATCCGCCTCCGTGGCGGGCGCGTGTACTGATTGAGGGCCGGCGCCCGTGCGCGGCAGGTGGACGCGACGGCGGGCAAGTGCGTGTCGACGTGCGAGACGGCGGGGACGGTGCCCGTGGTGCGTAGTCGCTGAACACTGGCTTTGCGCGGCGGCCGCTGCGCCTCCCCGCCTGTTGCTGATCAATGGGGCCGCGGCGGGCCACACCTCATCGCACTATCAGACCGCGACGGAGACTTGCGAGGTCGCCGCCTGCGCTGCTGGTGACATGATCGGGGCGGGCTACGCCTGCAACTTGGAGGCCACCTGCAAGGCGGCGGACGGGCTCTACGTGCGCTCACGTACAGAGCGACTAGTCGGGATCCGCCTCCGTGGCGGGCACGTGTACTGATTGAGGGCCGGCGCCCGTGCGCGGCAGGTGGACGCGATGGCGGGCAAGTGCGTGTCGACGTGCGAGACGGCGGGGACGGTGCCCGTGGTGCGTAGTCGCTGAACGTTCGCTTTGCGTGTTGGCCGCTGCGCCTCCCCGCCTCTTGCTGATCAATGGGGCCGCGGCGGGCCACACTTTATTGCCGATCAGACCGTGACGGAGACTTGCGAGATCGCTGCCTGTGCTGCGAGCGACACCATCGCGACGGGGACCGTCTGCGACTCGGATGCCACCTGCAAGGCGGCGGACAGGCTCTACGTGCGCTCTCGCGACGAGCGACTAGTCGAGACCCGCCTCGTCGGCGGGCGCGCGTACTGATTGAAGGCTGTTGCCCCTGCGCGGCAGGTGGACGCGACGGCGGGCAAGTGCGTGTCGACGTGCGAGACGGCGGGGACGGTGCCCGTGGTGCGTGGTCGCTGAACTCTCGCTTTGCGTGTTGGCCGCTGCGCCTCCCCGCCTCTTGCTGATAAGTGGGGCCGCGGCGGGCCACACTTTATTGCCGATCAGACCGCGACGGAGACTTGCGAGGTCGCCGCCTGCGCTGCGGGCGACACCATCGCGACGGGGACCGCCTGCAACTCGGATGCCACCTGCAAGGCGGCGGACGGGCTCTACGTGCGCTCTCGTGACGAGCGACTAGTCGGGATCCGCCTCCGTGGCGGGCGCGTGTACTGATTGAGGGCTGGGGTCCGTGTGCGGCAGGTGGACGCGACAGCGGGCAAGTGCGTGTCGACGTGCGAGACGGCGGGGACGGTGCCCGTGGTGCGTAGTCGCTGAACATTCGCTTTGCGCGTTGGAATCTGCACTTCCTCACCCCCTTCTGATCAATGAGGGCTGGGCGGGCCCCACTAACAGACCACGACGGAGACTTGCGAGGTCGCCGTGTGCGCTGCGGGCGACACCATCGCGACGGGGACCGTCTGCAACTCGGAGGCCACCTGCAAGGCGGCGGACGGGCTCTACGTGCGCTCTCGTGACGATCGACTAGTCGGGATCCGCCTCCGTGGCGAGGGGGTGTACTGATTGAGGGCCGGCGCCCCTGCACGGCAGGTGGACGCAACGGCGGGCAAGTGCGTGTCGACGTGCGAGACGGCGGGGACGGTGCCCGTGGTGCGTAGTCGCTGAACACTGGCTTTGCGTGTTGGCCGCTGCGCATCCCCGCCTGTTGCTGATCAATGGGGCCGCGGCGGGCCACACCTCATCGCACTATCAGACCGCGACGGAGACGTGCGAGGTCGCCGCCTGCGCTGCTGGTGACATGATCGGGGCGGGCTACGCCTGCAACTTGGAGGCCACCTGCAAGGCGACGGACGGGCTCTACGTGCGCTCACGTACAGAGCGACTTGTCGGGATCCGCCTCCGTGGCGGGCACGTGTACTGATTGAGGGCCGGCGCCCGTGCGCGGCAGGTGGATGCGATGGCGGGCAAGTGCGTGTCGACGTGCGAGACGGCGGGGACGGTGCCCGTGGTGCGTAGTCGCTGAACTTTCGCTTTGCGTGTTGGCCGCTGCGCCTCCCCGCCTCTTGCTGATCAATGGGGCCGCGGCGGGCCACACTTTATTGCCGATCAGACCGTGACGGAGACTTGCGAGATCGCTGCCTGTGCTGCGGGCGACACCATCGCGACGGGGATCGTCTGCGACTCGGATGCCACCTGCAAGGCGGCGGACGGGCTCTACGTGCGCTCTCGTGACGAGCGACTAGTCGGGACCCGCCTCGTCGGCGGGCGCGCGTACTGATTGAAGGCTGTTGCCCCTGCGCGGCAGGTGGACGCGACGGCGGGCAAGTGCGTGTCGACGTGCGAGACGGCGGGGACGGTGCCCGTGGTGCGTGGTCGCTGAACGTTCGCTTTGCGTGTTGGCCGCTGCGCCTCCCCGCCTCTTGCTGATCAATGGGGCCGCGGCGGGCCACACTTTATTGCCGATCAGACCGCGACGGAGACTTGCGAGGTCGCCGCCTGCACTGCGGGCGACACCATCGCGACGGGGACCGTCTGCAACTCGGATGCCACCTGCAAGGCGGCGGACGGGCTCTACGTGCGCTCTCGTGACGAGCGACTAGTCGAGACCCGCCTCGTCAGCGGGCGCGCGTACTGATTGAAGGCTGTTGCCCCTGCGCGGCAGGTGGACGCGACGGCGGGCAAGTGCGTGTCGACGTGCGAGACGGCGGGGACGGTGCCCGTGGTGCGTAGTCGCTGAACTTTCGCTTTGCGTGTTGGACTCTGCAATTCTTCACCCCCTTCTGATCAATGAGGGCTGGGCGGGCCCCACTAACAGACCACGACGGAGACTTGCGAGGTAGCCGTGTGCGCTGCGGGCGACACCATCGCGACGGGGACCGTCTGCAACTCCGACGCAACCTGCAAGGCGGCGGACGGGCTCTACGTGCGCTCACGTACAGAGCGACTAGTCGGGACCCGCCTCGTCGGCGGTCGCGCGTACTGATTGAGGGCCGGCGCCCCTGCGCGGCAGGTGGACGCGACGGCGGGCAAGTGCGTGTCGACATGCGAGACGGCGGGGACGGTGCCCGTGGTGCGTGGTCGCTGAACTTTCGCTTTGCGTGTTGGCCGCTGCGCCTCCGGCCTCTTGCTGATCAGTGGGGCCGCGGCGGGCCACACCTCATCGCACTATCAGACCACAACGGAGACTTGCGAGATCGCTGCCTGTGCTGCGGGCGACACCATCGCGACGGGGACCGCCTGCAACTCGGACGCCACCTGCAAGGCGACGGACGGGCTCTACGTGCGCTCACGTACAGAGCAACTATAGCTAGTCGGGATCCGCCTCCGTGGCGGGCGCGTGTACTGATTGAGGGCCGGCGCCCCTGCGCGGCAGGTGGACGCGACGGCGGGGAAGTGCGTGTCGACGTGCGAGACGGCAGGGACGGTGCCCGTGGTGCGTAGGCGCTGAACATTCGCTTTGCGTGTTGGAATCTGCACTTCCTCACCCCCTTCTGATCAATGAGGGCTGGGCGGGCCCCACTAACAGACCACGACGGAGACTTGCGAGATCGCTGCCTGCACTGCGGGCGACACCATCGCAACGGGGACCGTCTGCAACTCGGACGCCACCTGCAAGGCGGCGGACGGGCTCTACGTGCGCTCTTGTGACGAGCGACAAGTCGGGGCCCGCCTCGTCGGCGGGCACGTGTGCTGATTGAAGGCTGTTGCCCCTGCGCGGCAGGTGGACGCGACGGCGGGCAAGTGCGTGTCGACGTGCGAGACGGCGGGGACGGTGCCCGTGGTGCGTAGTCGCTGAACTTCGCTTTGCGTGTTGGCCGCTGCGCCTCCGGCCTCTTGCTGATCAATGGGGCCGCGGTGGGCGACACTTTCGCGCACCATCAGACCGTGACGGAGACTTGCGAGATCGCTGCCTGTGCTGCGGGCGACACCATCGCGACGGGGACCACCTGCAACTCGGATGCCACCTGCAAGGCAGCGGACGGGCTCTACGTGCGCTCACGTACAGAGCAACTATAGCTAGTCGGGATCCGCCTCCGTGGCAGGCGCGTGTACTGATTGAGGGCCGGCGCCCATGTGCGGCAGGTGGACGCGACGGCGGGCAAGTGCGTGTCGACGTGCGAGACGGCAGGGACGGTGCCCGTGGTGCGTAGTCGCTGAACATTCGCTTTGTGTGTTGCACTCTGCACTTTTTCACCCCTTCTGATCAATGAGGGCTGGGCGGGCCCACTAACAGACCACGACGGAGACTTGCGAGGTCGCCGTGTGCGGTGCCGGCGACACCATCGCGACGGGGACCGTCTGCAACTCGGACGCCACCTGCAAGGCGACGGACGGGCTCTACGTGCGCTCTCGTGACGATCGACTAGTCGGGACCCGCCTCGTCGGCAGGCGCGCGTACTGATTGAGGGCCGGCGCCCCTGCGCGGCAGGCGGACGCGACGGCGGGCAAGTGCGTGGCGACGTGCGAGACGGCGGGGACGGTGCCCGTGGTGCGTAGTCGTTGAACATTCGCTTTGCGTGTTGCACTCTGCACTTCTTCACCCCCTTCTGATCAATGGGGCCGCGGCGGGCCCACTAACAGACCACGACGGAGACTTGCGAGGTTGCTGTGTGCGGTGCCGGCGACACCATCGCGACGGGGACCGTCTGCGACTCGGATGCAACCTGCAAGGCGGCGGACGGGCTCTACGTGCGCTCTTGCGACGAGCGACTAGTCGGGACCCGCCTCGTCGGGCGAGTGTACTGATTGAGGGCTGGCGCCCCTGCGGGACAGGTGGACGCGACGGCAGGCAAGTGCGTGTCGACGTGCGAGACGGGAGGGACGGTGCCCGTGGTGCGTAGTCGCTGAACATTCGCTTTGCGTGTTGGAATCTGCACTTCCTCACCCCCTTCTGATCAATGAGGGCTGGGCGGGCCCCACTTACAGACCACGACGGAGACTTGCGAGGTCGCCGTGTGCGCTGCGGGCGACACCATCGCGACGGGGACCGTCTGCAACTCGGATGCCACCTGCAAGGCGGCGGACGGGCTCTACGTGCGCTCTCGTGACGAGCGACTAGTCGGGACCCGCCTCGTCGGCGGGCGCGCGTACTGATTGAGGGCCGGCGCCCCTGCGCGGCAGGTGGACGCGACGGCGGGCAAGTGCGTGTCGACGTGCGAGACGGCGGGGACGGTGCCAGTGGTGCGTAGTCGTTGAACATTCGCTTTGCGTGTTGCATTCTGCACTTCCTCACCCCCTTCTGATCAATGAGGGCTGGGCGGGCCCACTAACAGACCACGACGGAGACTTGCGAGGTAGCCGTGTGCGCTGCGGGCGACACCATCGCGACGGGGACTGTCTGCGACTCGGATGCAACCTGCAAGGCGGCGGACGGGCTCTACGTGCGCTCTCGTGACGAGCGACTAGTCAGGATCCGCCTCCGTGGCGGGCGCGTGTACTGATTGAGGGCCGGCGCCCCTGCGGGACAGGTGGACGCGACGGCAGGCAAGTGCGTGTCGACGTGCGAGACGGCGGGGACGGTGCCCGTGGTGCGTAGTCGTTGAACATTCGCTTTGCGTGTTGGAATCTGCACTTCTTCACCCCCTTCTGATCAATGAGGGCTGGGCGGGCCCACTAACAGACCACGACGGAGACTTGCGAGGTTGCCGTGTGCGCTGCGGGCGACACCATCGCGACGGGGACCGTCTGCGACTCGGAGGCCACCTGCAAGGCGGCGGACGGGCTCTACGTGCGCTCTCGTGACGATCGACTAGTCGGGACCCGCCTCGTCGGCGGGCACGTGTGCTGATTGAGGGCCGGCGCCCCTGCGCGGCAGGTGGACGCGACGGCGGGCAAGTGCGTGTCGACGTGCGAGACGGCGGGGACGGTGCCCGTGGTGCGTAGTCGCTGAACTTTCGCTTTGCGTGTTGGCCGCTGCGCCTCCGGCCTCTTGCTGATCAATGGGGCCCCGGCGGGCCACACTTTCTTGCACTATCAGACCACGACGGAGACTTGCGAGATCGCTGCCTGCACTGCGGGCGACACCATCGCGACGGGGACCGTCTGCAACTCGGATGCCACCTGCAAGGCGACGGACGGGCTCTACGTGCGCTCACGTACAGAGCGACTAGTCGAGATCCGCCTCCGCGGCGGGCGCGTGTACTGATTGAGGGCCCGCGCCCCTGCGCGGCAGGTGGACACGACGGCGGGCAAGTGCGTGTCGACGTGCGAGACGGCGGGGACGGTGCCCGTGGTGCGTAGTCGCTGAACGTTCGCTTTGCGTGTTGGCCGCTGCGCCTCCGGCCTCTTGCTGATCAATGGGGCCCCGGCGGGCCACACTTTCTTGCACTATCAGACCACGACGGAGACTTGCGAGATCGCTGCCTGCACTGCGGGCGACACCATCGCGACGGGGACCGTCTGCAACTCGGAGGCCACCTGCAAGGCGACGGACGGGCTCTACGTGCGCTCACGTACAGAGCGACTAGTCGAGATCCGCCTCCTTGGCTAGCGTGCGTACTGATTGAGGGCGGGCGCCCCTGCGCGGCAGGTGGACGCGACGGCGGGCAAGTGCGTGTCGACGTGCGAGACGGCGGGGACGGTGCCCGTGGTGCGTGGTCGCTGAACTTTCGCTTTGCGTGTTGGCCGCTGCGCCTCCGGCCTCTTGCTGATCAATGGGGCCCCGGCGGGCCACACTTTCTTGCACTATCAGACCACGACGGAGACTTGCGAGATCGCTGCCTGCGCTGCGGGCGACACCATCGCGACGGGGACCGTCTGCAACTCGGACGCCACCTGCAAGGCGACGGACGGGCTCTACGTGCGCTCACGTACAGAGCAACTATAGCTAGTCGGGATCCGCCTCCGTGGCGGGCGCGTGTACTGATTTAGGGCCCGCGCCCCTGCGCGGCAGGTGGACGCGACGGCGGGCAAGTGCGTGTCGACGTGCGAGACGGCGGGGACGGTGCCCGTGGTGCGTGGTCGCTGAACTTTCGCTTTGCGTGTTGGCCGCTGCGCCTCCGGCCTCTTGCTGATCAATGGGGCCCCGGCGGGCCACACTTTCTTGCACTATCAGACCACGACGGAGACTTGCGAGATCGCTGCCTGCGCTGCGGGCGACACCATCGCGACGGGGACCGTCTGCAACTCGGACGCCACCTGCAAGGCGGCGGGCGGGCTCTACGTGCGCTCTCGTGACGAGCGACTAGTCGGGACCCGCCTCCGTGGCGGGCGCGTGTACTGATTGAGGGCCCGCGCCCCTGCGCGGCAGGTGGACGCGACGGCGGGCAAGTGCGTGTCGACGTGCGAGACGGCGGGGACGGTGCCCGTGGTGCGTAGTCGCTGAATTTTCGCTTTGCGTGTTGGCCGCTGCGCCTCCGGCCTCTTGCTGATCAATGGGGCCCCGGCGGGCCACACTTTCTTGCACTATCAGACCACGACGGAGACTTGCGAGATCGCTGCCTGCACTGCGGGCGACACCATCGCGACGGGGACCGCCTGCAACTCGGACGCCACCTGCAAGGCGGCGGGCGGGCTCTACGTGCGCTCACTTACAGAGCGACAAGTCGGGACCCGCCTCCTTGGCGGGCGCGCGTACTGATTGAGGGCCGGCGCCCCTGCGCGGCAGGTGGACGCGACGGCGGGCAAGTGCGTGTCGACGTGCGAGACGGCGGGGACGGTGCCCGTGGTGCGTAGTCGCTGAACTTTCGCTTTGCGTGTTGGCCGCTGCGCCTCCGGCCTCTTGCTGATCAATGGGGCCCCGGCGGGCCACACTTTCTTGCACTATCAGACCACGACGGAGACTTGCGAGATCGCTGCCTGCGCTGCGGGCGACACCATCGCGACGGGGACCGTCTGCAACTCGGACGCCACCTGCAAGGCGACGGACGGGCTCTACGTGCGCTCACGTACAGAGCGACTAGTCGAGATCCGCCTCCGTGGCGGGCGCGTGTACTGATTGAGGGCCCGCGCCCCTGCGCGGCAGGTGGACGCGACGGCGGGCAAGTGCGTGTCGACGTGCGAGACGGCGGGGACGGTGCCCGTGGTGCGTGGTCGCTGAACTTTCGCTTTGCGTGTTGGCCGCTGCGCCTCCGGCCTCTTGCTGATCAATGGGGCCCCGGCGGGCCACACTTTCTTGCACTATCAGACCACGACGGAGACTTGCGAGATCGCTGCCTGCGCTGCGGGCGACACCATCGCGACGGGGACCGCCTGCAACTCGGACGCAACCTGCAAGGCGGCGGACGGGCTCTACGTGCGCTCTCGTGACGAGCGACTAGTCGGGACCCGCCTCCGTGGCGGGCGCGTGTACTGATTGAGGGCCCGCGCCCCTGCGCGGCAGGTGGACGCGACGGCGGGCAAGTGCGTGTCGACGTGCGAGACGGCGGGGACGGTGCCCGTGGTGCGTAGTCGCTGAACTTTCGCTTTGCGTGTTGGCCGCTGCGCCTCCGGCCTCTTGCTGATCAATGGGGCCCCGGCGGGCCACACTTTCTTGCACTATCAGACCACGACGGAGACTTGCGAGATCGCTGCCTGCGCTGCGGGCGACACCATCGCGACGGGGACCGCCTGCAACTCGGACGCCACCTGCAAGGCGACGGACGGGCTCTACGTGCGCTCACGTACAGAGCGACTAGTCGAGATCCGCCTCCTTGGCGGGCGCGCGTACTGATTGAGGGCCCGCGCCCCTGCGCGGCAGGTGGACGCGACGGCGGGCAAGTGCGTGTCGACGTGCGAGACGGCGGGGACGGTGCCCGTGGTGCGTAGTTGCTGAATTTTCGCTTTGCGTGTTGGCCGCTGCGCCTCCGGCCTCTTGCTGATCAATGGGGCCCCGGCGGGCCACACTTTCTTGCACTATCAGACCACGACGGAGACTTGCGAGATCGCTGCCTGCACTGCGGGCGACACCATCGCGACGGGGACCGCCTGCAACTCGGACGCCACCTGCAAGGCGGCGGGCGGGCTCTACGTGCGCTCACTTACAGAGCGACAAGTCGGGACCCGCCTCCTTGGCGGGCGCGCGTACTGATTGAGGGCCGGCGCCCCTGCGCGGCAGGTGGACGCGACGGCGGGCAAGTGCGTGTCGACGTGCGAGACGGCGGGGACGGTGCCCGTGGTGCGTAGTCGCTGAACTTTCGCTTTGCGTGTTGGCCGCTGCGCCTCCGGCCTCTTGCTGATCAATGGGGCCCCGGCGGGCCACACTTTCTTGCACTATCAGACCACGACGGAGACTTGCGAGATCGCTGCCTGCGCTGCGGGCGACACCATCGCGACGGGGACCGTCTGCAACTCGGACGCCACCTGCAAGGCGACGGACGGGCTCTACGTGCGCTCACGTACAGAGCGACTAGTCGAGATCCGCCTCCGTGGCGGGCGCGTGTACTGATTGAGGGCCCGCGCCCCTGCGCGGCAGGTGGACGCGACGGCGGGCAAGTGCGTGTCGACGTGCGAGACGGCGGGGACGGTGCCCGTGGTGCGTAGTCGCTGAACTTTCGCTTTGCGTGTTGGCCGCTGCGCCTCCGGCCTCTTGCTGATCAATGGGGCCCCGGCGGGCCACACTTTATTGCCGATCAGACCCTGACGGAGACTTGCGAGATCGCTGCCTGTGCTGCGGGCGACACCATCGCGACGGGGACCGTCTGCGACTCGGATGCCACCTGCAAGGCGGCGGACGGGCTCTACGTGCGCTCTCGTGATGAGCGACTAGTCGGGACCCGCCTCCTTGGCGGGCGCGCGTACTGATTGAGGGCGGGCGCCCCTGCGCGGCAGGTGGACGCGACGGCGGGCAAGTGCGTGTCGACGTGCGAGACGGCGGGGACGGTGCCCGTGGTGCGTGGTCGTTGAACTTTCGCTTTGCGTGTTGGAATCTGCAATTCTTCACCCCCTTCTGATCAATGAGGGCTGGGCGGGCCCACTAACAGACCACGACGGAGACTTGCGAGGTCGCGGCCTGCACTGCGGGCGACACCATCGCGACGGGGACCGTCTGCGACTCGGATGCCACCTGCAAGGCGGCGGACAGGCTCTACGTGCGATCTCGCGACGAGCGACTAGTCGGGACCCGCCTCGTCGGCGGGCGCGTGTGCTGATTGAGGGCCGGCGCCCCTGCGCGGCAGGTGGACGCGACGGCGGGCAAGTGCGTGGCGACGTGCGAGACGGCGGGGACGGTGCCCGTGGTGCGTAGTCGTTGAACATTCGCTTTGCGTGTTGCACTCTGCACTTTTTCACCCCTTCTGATCAATGGGGCCGCGGCGGGCCCACTAACAGACCACGACGGAGACTTGCGAGGTTGCTGTGTGCGGTGCCGGCGACACCATCGCGACGGGGACCGTCTGCGACTCGGATGCAACCTGCAAGGCGGCGGACGGGCTCTACGTGCGCTCTTGCGACGAGCGACTAGTCGGGACCCGCCTCGTCGGGCGCGTGTACTGATTGAGGGCTGGCGCCCCTGCGGGACAGGTGGACGCGACGGCAGGCAAGTGCGTGTCGACGTGCGAGACGGGGGGGACGGTGCCCGTGGTGCGTAGTCGCTGAACATTCGCTTTGCGTGTTGGAATCTGCACTTCCTCACCCCCTTCTGATCAATGAGGGCTGGGTGGGCCCACTAACAGACCACGACGGAGACTTGCGAGATCGCTGCCTGCACTGCGGGCAACACCATCGCGACGGGGACCGTCTGCAACTCGGATGCCACCTGCAAGGCGGCGGACGGGCTCTACGTGCGCTCTCGTGACGAGCGACTAGTCGGGACCCGCCTCGTCGGCGGGCGCGCGTACTGATTGAGGGCCGGCGCCCCTGCGCGGCAGGTGGACGCGACGGCGGGCAAGTGCGTGTCGACGTGCGAGACGGCGGGGACGGTGCCCGTGGTGCGTAGTCGTTGAACATTCGCTTTGCGTGTTGCACTCTGCACTTTTTCACCCCCTTCTGATCAATGAGGGCTGGGCGGGCCCACTAACAGACCACGACGGAGACTTGCGAGGTAGCCGTGTGCGCTGCGGGCGACACCATCGCGACGGGGACCGTCTGCAACTCGGATGCAACCTGCAAGGCGGCGGACGGGCTCTACGTGCGCTCTCGTGACGAGCAACTAGTCGGGATCCGCCTCCGTGGCGGGCGCGTGTACTGATTGAGGGCCGGCGCCCCTGCGGGACAGGTGGACACGACGGCAGGCAAGTGCGTGTCGACGTGCGAGACGGCGGGGACGGTGCCCGTGGTGCGTAATCGTTGAACATTCGCTTTGCGTGTTGGAATCTGCACTTCTGCACCCCCTTCTGATCAATGAGGGCTGGGCGGGCCCACTAACAGACCACGACGGAGACTTGCGAGGTTGCCGTGTGCGCTGCGGGCGACACCATCGCGACGGGGACCGTCTGCGACTCGGATGCCACCTGCAAGGCGGCGGACGGGCTCTACGTGCGCTCTCGTGACGAGCAACTAGTCGTGACCCGCCTTGGCGGCGGGCACGTGTGCTGATTGAGGGCCGGCGCCCCTGCGCGGCAGGTGGATGCGATGGCGGGCAAGTGCGTGTCGACGTGCGAGACGGCGGGGACGGTGCCCGTGGTGCGTAGTCGCTGAACTTTCGCTTTGCGTGTTGGCCGCTGCGCCTCCGGCCTCTTGCTGATCAATGGGGCCGCGGCGGGCCACACCTCATCGCACTATCAGACCGCAACAGAGACTTGCGAGGTCGCGGCCTGCACTGCGGGCGACACCATCGCGACGGGGACCGTCTGCAACTCGGATGCCACCTGCAAGGCGACGGACGGGCTCTACGTGCGCTCACGTACAGAGCGACTAGTCGAGATCCGCCTCCGTGGCGGGCGCGTGTACTGATTGAGGGCCGGCGCCCCTGCGCGGCAGGTGGACACGACGGCGGGGAAGTGCGTGTCGACGTGCGAGACGGCGGGGACGGTGCCCGTGGTGCGTAGTCGCTGAACATTCGCTTTGCGTGTTGGAATCTGCACTTCCTCACCCCCTTCTGATCAATGAGGGCTGGGCGGGCCCACTAACAGACCACGACGGAGACTTGCGAGATCGCTGCCTGCACTGCGGGCGACACCATCGCGACGGGGACCGTCTGCAACTCGGATGCCACCTGCAAGGCGGCGGACGGGCTCTACGTGCGCTCTCGTGACGAGCGACTAGTCGGGACCCGCCTCGTCGGCGGGCGCGCGTACTGATTGAGGGCCGGCGCCCCTGCGCGGCAGGTGGACGCGACGGTGGGCAAGTGCGTGTCGACGTGCGAGACGGCGGGGACGGTGCCCGTGGTGCATAGTCGCTGAACTTTTGCTTTGCGTGTTGGCCGCTGCGCCTCCGGCCTCTTGCTGATCAATGGGGCGCGGCGGGCCACACTTTCTCGCACTATTAGACCGCGACGGAGACTTGCGAGATCGCTCGCCTGCGCTGCGGGGGACACCAATCGCGACGGGGACGTCGCAACTTGGAGGCCACCTGCAAGGCGGCGGACGGGCTCTACGGCGCTCACTTACAGAGCGACACTAGTCGGGATCGCGCCTCCGTGGCGGGCGCGTGTACTGATTGAGGGCCGCGCCCCTGCGCGGCAGGTGACGCGACGGCTGGCAAGTGCGT
>QPMI01000701.1:0-67473 GCA_004431415.1 Cyanophora paradoxa
CGCGGAGCTAGAAGCCGACCTTGAGAGTTGAAAAGTCCGCCCCGATCCCGCAAAGCGTAGCTTCAGAAAACTCTCGGAAGACTCTCAGCGCGAACATGTTCTTCGGCCAGAAAGTGCGCCCCGCTCCCCTCCCTACTGCTCTCCGTTTCTGATTGCGCGCGCTCCGCGATGCGGCAGCCTCAAGTCGACAAGCCTGCGGTTCGCCGATCCCGCCCCGCGCCCACACCGCTTCCCCGCGCCATGCCCGCCCGTGCCGCCGGCGACGCGCGAGGTCGCGAGCTAACGAAATAGAAGACGTGGGACGTGTCGGAAGCTTAGCTCTGACGCCGGCACTGCCGTACGCAGGCGCGAAAGGACCTGCAGCAAAAGATTGCGATCATGGTTCTCTTCTGGGCTAGCTTGCGCGTGGCGAAGCAGGTCATCGCTGCCGTGGAGCAATAAGCACCGCCGCCGCTGATGCCCCTCGCCTCCCGCCTCGACCCCCGAGGCCCTCGCCCTCTGGCTCTTCCCCCTCTCGACGTTAGGGCCATGGACCCGTGCCCCACCCCGCCCCGCCCTCCCCCGCACGTGTCATGTCGGAGTCTCCGCTTCTGCCCCCGTCCATCGACGTCCCTCTGCCCTCCGTCGTCGCCTGCCCTGTGGCTTTAGCGTCTGTAGAATGCGGACGCTGAAGCGGAGGTAAACGGTGGCCATGCCTGTTGTTCATGTATGGAGGGTCTGGCGCCGGCCGCCGGGAACGTGCATGCGCATGCGCGCGTGCAGCTGCATGGAGTCAGCGGGACGTGTGGTCAAGCTCATGACACGAGCGGGGCTTCAGAGCGACAGCCTTAATTCAAGCTTCAAATTATGTACTTGAAACTGCTTCCAATACCACTCAGAATCTGCCAGCGAAAATGAAAAATAGACAGGTGGCCTACCCCTCTGAGCCTGCTATCTGCATGACACTATCGAGTACTATTCGGAGGAGGCAGTCGAGAGGGCGCGGCGGCCGCGGGCGGGGCGGCGGGTGCGGATGCGGGGCCGGCGGGGCTCGTCGACGGGCAGGGAGGAGAGGGCCTCGGCCGAGGGCCCCAGGGCGACGACCTCGGCGTCCGAGGGGGGCCGCAGGAGGGCGGGGTTGACCTGCCGCCGCCGCCGCACGGCGCGCGGCGCCCGCGGGCTCGCCACGTCCTCCTCGCTCTCGCTCGAGCTCCAGCCGTCCAGCGGGTCCGACTCGAGGGCCAGCACCTCGGCGCGTAGGCGCGAGGCCGCCCCGCTGTTCACCCGGCCCATCCGCTTCGAGGAGCGCGCCAGGCACGCGATCGTCGACGACCACGCCCCGTGCGAGAGCGACGGCTCCGGCACAAGGGGCGCGGCCAGGGGCGCGCCGAGGGGCGCCGCCGAGGCCCGGGGCGACGGGAGGGGAGGAGGGAGGGGGATCGCGTCGACGTCCGAGGGGGCAGGGGTGCGGAGGGTGCGGGGGCGCCCCACGGGGCGGGAGGGGCCGGAGCGGGAGGGCGCGGAAGAGGCGCGGGTGCGGGGAGATCCGGACGGCTCGGGCCTTCGGGGCTTCCGGGCAGTGCGCCGGCCGACGCCGCCATCCGACTCGTCGTCAAAGCGCTCGGCCGGCTCTGCTTTCCGCTCGCTCCGCTCGAAAGAGAAGCCGAGGCTCATCAGCTTCTTGCTCCTCGTCTCGCTCAGGATGCCCTGCACGCGATCGATCAGGCGCCGCCGGTGGCCGGACCAGCCGCGCGAGCGCACCTTCGTGTAATCCGTGCGCTGCTTCTTCACCCAGGCCCCAAGGTCCGGGTCCTGTTGCCAGCGCCTGGGCACGTCGAAGTGCCCGTGCTCGGCGTTGAACGCCGCCTGCGAGAGCGCACGTTCAGGGAAAAAGAGGCATAAAAGAGGCTACGGGAGAGCACACCAGCTTCTGCAGCATTTCCTCCCACTTCTGCGTCCGAGGGCCCGGCCGGGAAGCCAGGCGCGCCTTCCTGTCCTTCTCCTCCTCCGCCTTGCGGATGTCGCGCTTCTTGGGGTTCTTCTTCCCGATGCCGAGGTCATCGTGGTCCTCCTCAAAGTCGAACTCTTCGATATCAGGCAGGTTTAGGTCGCGCAGCTCCTCGGGCTCCGCAATGCCCTGCCGCATGATCTCGCGCTTGATCTGCATCAGGTACAGCAGCTCGCCCTTCGACATGTTCGAGCTGCTTCCACCGCTGCTGCTTTGCATGCGCACGTCAACTCGAGACGGCCCGCCGATCTCCAGCGTGGAGCTGCTGCTCCGCTGCGCTGGTGTTGCCCTTGTGGATGAAGACAGAACGCGGCCAAGGACGGGTGCGCGGAACGAGATCCGAAGCGGCTGGCGTGAAGAAGATGCTTCAGAGCTCGAAGGGAATGACTGCGCGGCCTGCGGGATGAAGAAAGTCAGCACGCGGACTAATCAAATCTGATTTGCGAGAAACATGCGCAAGAAGGCGGGGACACGCGCGATTTTAGATCAAGAAAGAATGTAGACAGCTTTCATCCGAAGGGCCCATTGAAGAGAACCCATCGGAATCAGTCGCAGTCACGAAGCGAACTTCTATGATCTCCCGGGCCGCTTGAGAGGGAACGCATTGAGGGCGTCCGCTCCTCTAAAGGCGCCGGGAACAAAAGCAAACACGTCCTACAGCGCGGGGCGCTAAGGTCACGCGTACCACAAGATATCTTGGCCTCCTGATCGTGCTGTTCCCCGGCTCGCCACGGCGCACGTCTGGCAGGGAACTTCAGTCATCCCAATGGCATCACGGCAATACGAGATTTCGGCATGCGCACCGCTGCTGGCCCGGACGGCGCCGAGGGGCGTCGACGCTAAGGCGCGTGGTAGGGGGACTGGCGACAGGAACGCAGTTGTCGTCGTTCCTGTCATTCTTGAAGACGCCTTTTCCAAGCAGCCGCAGCGTCAGGGAGATCGCGGTATGTCGCTGGAAAGATCGCACCGTTTCACAAACCGCGTCCTGCAGGCAGCTGGATGTAGAAGTCGTTCGAGTGTGCAAAATGGTTGTGTCTGGACAGTCGCCGCGACGCCTGTGCCCGCCCGGCGGCCTCTCGCCGATCTGTCTGGCCGGGTACGGTGAACTGCACGATTTTTGAGCGCCGACCGGGTACAGCGCTTCTTCGCCGCGGCCTCATCCGCCGTCCTTCTACGTACACGAAAACGATGGACATGAGCTCTCTCGACGAAGGAGAGGCGCCGCAGGTGTTTGTGGAGCTCGCCAAGGCCTCCCAACGTGCGCCCCGCCTCTTCCGCGTCAGAATTGGCGCGCGCGCGTGCGCCGCGCCGGCGCTAGATGCAGCTGCAGCTTCAGTTCTGCTCGTTCGAAACAAGCGTCCGCACCGCAGTCGCATCGTCCCTTTTTTTGATGGCCCTGTCCCTTGGCGCGTACCGCAGACGAGGACAAGGCGGAGCGGCACTTCCGCCGCGCAGCTCAATACCACGATGAGCAGATCCGCACTCGCGGACGCGATGCCGGCGCGCGCGCGCGCTCCCCGAGAGCGCGGAGAACCTTTAATTCCGGGATTTGATGCATACGCTCGCAGATGAGCTCCGTCGCCGCGCATCCAAGCACGAGGAAGAGGGTGCCAAGGAGGTATTCAAGCACGGTCGTTACAAGGCGGCCGCATGACCGCTTTCTCACGAGCCCTGCGCACGCGCAGCTTTCCAAGGCGCTTGAACACGCGCGGACTGCCGGGGTGCGCGTTCCTCCTCTCATGCGCGTCTTCTCGCCAGATGTAACGCCCTCAGGTGATCGAGCAGGTGGGGGACGATATCGAAGCAATGGAGCTCTCCGGGCACGGCAGGCGGCTCGCAGCGGACGCGCACGAGCGGGCCGAGCGGGAGGAGATCGAGGTGGAGAGAACTCAGGCACTCGAGTGAGCGCGCTGCGCACGGGCGCGGCGGCCTCTGTTCTGCCCCCCATACCGTGCTGCTGCCGCCTTCTTCATTATTGTGTAGATACATAATCGTTTCAGCCTGGTGATCGAGATCGCCCTGCCAAGCCCTGGGGCCGGGTGCGACTACTTGCACCAGGCGAGGCTGGAGATGGTGGGGGAGCACTCGGCCTCTATCCTCGCCTGCCGCTCCGGCACCTCTTCAAAGTCAAACGCGAGCGCGCCATCGATGCCCCCTGCGCGCGCGCGGCCCCTGGCATGGGCGGCCGCCCCGACGCGCCCCGACGCGGCGGCGAGCCCGCGCACCGTCGAGGATCGGCAGGAGCTGAGTCTCCACGATCTCCTTGTGCTGTGGGGCCGGGGCTTGCTGGGGAGCGCGGGCGCGGGGAGGGCGTGCGGGGCGCGTGGCGGACCCGCGGATGCTCGAGGTACGCGTCGCGGTCCTGCGACAGCGCGGGGCAGCCACCGAGTCAGGCGGGCCAGCGGGCGGCCGCGGGAGTGGGATCCAAGACAGCGGCACTTTGGCGGTGTTGAACTCCATGACGAAGCCGTGCTGGAAGCCGCGGTTGAGGCCCTCGCTGCTGCTGTACGGCCTGCGCTCCCAGAGCGTCGCTCAGCGCGGCGCGAGGGGCCCAGCGGGGCGAGAACGCCGGGACGGCGGGTGGCCTCCGGGGTTGTGTGTCGAATGGCGCGCGGCGGCTTAGCATGCAGACGAACCCGTACGAAAACTTCTTGATGTACTGCTGGAGCTCGTCTCTGCGCCGCCGGGCAGCGGGCGTGAGCCGTGGCAGGTCGGTGCCGGGGACGCGGGGGTCGGTGCACGACATGCAGGAGAGGGTGACGAATAGGTCGTGTATTTGGCGCTCCGTGACCTGCCGGAATGCTTAGCTGCGTGGCCGGCGGGCTCGGGGCGCGCTTCACACCTCGGGCGCGAAGCGCAGCAGAACGATGTGCTGCGCGGCCAAGCGCAAACGGGTCAGCACGTCGCCGTTCAGTTCAGCAGTAGGCCAAGCGCGTCGCGGTCAGCACGCCGGCGTGCCATCACCGGCGTCGTGTAGATCTGCCGCAGCGCGCCCCGCTAGCCTTGGCGCGCCGCGCACCTTGATCATCGAGCAGACAGAATCCGCGCGTCAACGAGATGGAAATTCGAGTGATATGCCGCTCGGTCCGGGCCGGTGCTTCTCGCCGCCGCACTTTTGATTTGTGGTACCCGCTGGTCGACGAACTTCAACCGCCGCAGCTGGCTGGAGGAGTCGAGGTGCAGGGTCCGGATCCGCTTGGCGATGCTCGCAGGCCGTGCGGCGGTCTTCACATTCCTGGTGCGCTGCCCTCGCGTTTCCGGTGCGTTGAGCTCAGCTAACGCGCGCGTATCAAAGATCTGCTCGTTTCTGGCCGTAGGCGCTTCGTCGGCGTCCAACAGCTGTCTGAGGAACGTCGCGCGCGGCCGCGGGGAAGTCCTGCTCTCTGAACCGGCGGAAGGCTCGAACGCCGGGCACGCGCTAGATGGCGAAATCGTCGCGTACGACACGCCCAGCGCTGCCGTCGCCCGCTCCGCTCGGACCTTGTGCGCAGCTGCAGATGCGCATGCTCATGGTCATTCCGCTCTGACGCCGGTGCAGGAATCCCCGGTGGATGGTGGACCTGAAACAGCTCTACGACATTGAGCTCGTTGAGATCTGGCTGGTGCGCCCGGGGTGCGAGGACCCGGCGGCGCCTGCGGGGGTGCGCTGCAGCGGCTCGGAGCGCCCTCCCGACGAGCCGCTCCACCTCGCGCTCCTCGGCATGGACGGTCCGCCGCGCGGCCCCGGCCCGCGGCCCCGGCGCCCCTGCGGCTGAGGCGGGGCGCCGGCGGCAGGGGAGAAGCAGACGGAAGCCTACTGGCGGGGCGGGGCGTACGTGTGGGCGGCGGCGCTGGAGGGGCCGGTGGCGGCGCGCTTCGTGCAGGTGCAGGGGCCGGGCGCGGAGCGGGCCCTGGCGCTGGCCGAGGTCCGGGCCTTCGCGCGCGTCCCCGGCCCCTGCCCGGCTGAGCCCGGCCCCGTGCGTCCGTCCCCGCCCCTGCAGCGGCCCGCACGCGCCCGACGCCCCTTGCAGGCCCCTCTCCCCTCTTCGATCTTCCCCGCGTCGGCGCCGCCCGGGCCACGAAGACGGCCCGCATGCACAGACGCCCCGCTTTCAGCTCCCGCGGGCCGCCGCAAGGCGTGAGGACGCCACCTGCCGGCACTCTCCCCTCGGGCCCCGGGCCCGTCGCCAGCCCAGCGCCGGCGTTGCCGGCGCTCCGGCGCGTGGTCCGCGCGGCGAGCAGCAGCGGCGCCCGTGCTCTGATCACTGCGATCTGCCTGCACTCGAAATTCCTCAAGCATGTACATGTATCTCGGCGCCTCGGCCGCTTATCCTTACTCAACTCATTGACTAGCGCTACTGATTTAGGTGCCACGCATCGCACAATTCCTGCCTGCATCCATCCCTGCCTCGGGCCTCGGATCTCCGGGGGCCCGGGCGCGGGGCGGGGCGCTAGGAGGGGGCGCCGGGGCCGGGGCCGGGGCCGGGGCGGGGCCGTGGGGCGGTGGCGGCGATCGGCGAGCTCGCGGAGGCGGCGGGTGCCGCCGCTCGCGCCCTCGGCGCCGCTGCTGCTGCTGGAGCTGTAGGCGTAGCTGTAGTAGGACTGGGAGGACTCGGTGGGGTCGGCGTGGGGCTCGGCGAGGGCGACGCGGTCCAGGTCGGCCAGGGGGTCTCGGTCCAGGTCGGGGAGGGGCTGGGGGTCTCAGTGGGGGTCGGGGTGGCCCAGGTGTCGCCCCAGGTCGGGCTCGGGGTGGGCGAGGGCGAGGGCGTCTCCGTCGGCGTCGGCGTCGCCCACGCCTCCGTCCACGTCGGCGAGGGCGTCGGCGAGGGCGTCTCCGTGACGGCGTACGGCGTCGCCCCGGCCTCGGCCGCCGGCGTCGGCGTCGGGCCGATGATGACGACGACGGGGTGGCGGAGGGCCGGCCCCGGGGCCCGCGCCGCGGCGAGGAGCGAGGCGACGTCGCCCCAGCGGATGCCCCGCCCCGGCGCGTAGCTCGCCACCGTCCGGTTCGCCGGGAACGCGTTCACTGCCCCCGCCCCAGTGAGCGTGCCCGGGCGGCGCCGGCAGGGCTCGGGGGCGGGGGCCGGGGGGGCGGACGGCCGGCGGGGAAGAGCGGGGCCCAGATGAAGTCGGGGTGGTTCTCCTGTTCGGGGGAGGCGCTGAGGGGGAGCGCTGGGGGCGCGAGCGGGGGCCGGGGGTCGGACCTTGGAATCGCCGAGCCACTCGCCGCCGATGATCTCGCCGCTGGCGGCGTCCACCTGGAGCACCATCTCCAGCCGCATCACCGCCACGAAGTTTTGCTGCCCGGCCCCCGTCACGCCCCCCGCGGGGGGGCACAGGGGCGGGGCCGGCACCACGAAGCGGACGTAGTCGGAGAGGGGCCGGTCCCACTGAGGCAGCAGGGGCACCTCGTAGACGTAGTAGAGGTCGAGGGCGATGCGGTGGAAGGTGTACGCCCCGGCGTCCGCCCCCGCATCCCCCTGGAACGTGTCCACCGTCGTCTGCGCGCGGGAGGCTCGAGGGAGCGGGCGCTCGAGGGCGGCGGGGCGGGGCGGGGCGGACGGTGCGGGGGGCGTTGACGAGCTGCACGGCCGCGCGCCGGCTCAGCAGCGTGTGCCGCGTCACGTTGTACCGGAACACCCTGCGCCCCCGCCCCCCACGCCCTCGAGCTCCGGGCGGGCACGGACCGGAGCGGGGCCGGGCGGGGGCGGCGCGCACGGGAAGTTCCAGACCTGCGCGGGGCGCGCCACGGTGAGCGGGGCGCCGGCGCAGGAGGCGGGCGGGGCGGCGGGGCGGACTTCGAGGTCGAAGACGGTGTCCATGACGAGGGCCTTGCGGCGCCTGCGGGGCAGGGGCGGCAGGTGAGGGGTGGGAGGGAGGTGGGCGGGGCGGGGCGCGCAGGCCGATGGTGTTGGCGACGGCGATGAAGAAGGTCCCCGCGTTCGTGTCGTTGCACGCCCGAGACGCCGGCCGCCCTGCCCGCCCCGCCCCTCAGCCCCCTCCCACGCCCCGCCCGCCGCCTGCCCCGCCGGGCGGGCGCGCCTATCGAGTCCACGGGGATGTCCTTCTTCGCGGTGTCGCAGCGACTGCGCGGCGCCGCCCGGTCAGCGGCCGGCCGGGCCGGGGGAGAGGGGCCGCCCGGCCCGAGCGGCTGGCGCGCGTCGAGAGGAAGCTGAGGTTGGGGTACGCCTGCGCGCGCGAGGGGCGGTCGGCGGGGCGGGAGGGGCCGGGGGGGCGGGCGGCGGGGCGCGCGATGTCGGCGAAGAAGACGGTCGCGAGGCCCTTGAGGTCGAAGGGCGTGAAATCGACCCCGTTCATCACCACGCGCCGCGAGGGCTCCGGGATCTGAGTGATTTGAACTGTTTGTAGTGATCGCAACAAAACTACAAAAGCTGAAGTGCACCAGGATCGAGGCCGCCGCCCAGCCATGGCAGATACCCTCCCAGTTGTCGATGCAGACGCCGTCGGCGCAGGTCGCGTTGCGCGTCCCGTTCTCCGTGCACGGGTCCATGGCGCCCTTCGGGAGCGCGGTTGTGTTGAACGCGCAGCTCGTGCGGATCGAGCGGAGCGCGTTCCAGCCCCACAGCTGCGAGACTCGCTCCGCGAGCCGCTCCTCGTCGAGGCCGAACGCCCGCGCGTACTGCGCCGCCGTCACGTGCGGGCGGGAGACGTCGCGTGCCGCGCGGCGGGCCTTCTCGACGGCTGAGAGGCTCTCCGGGCCGTGCACTCTGTCGTTGATGGAGTCCAGGAAGGTCGGCCAGTACGGGCCCGGCCTTCGCGGGGCGCGCGAACGACGCGCGCTCGTCAGGGCCGCGCCGGGATATCACACGCCGATCGCGTGCCGAGCGCGCCAGCGCGCTCGAGCACGAGCCGCGCACACTATGCAAGCGGCGTGCGAGACGGGCGCGTGCAGGCGTGCGCACCATGGGCTTACATCGGCGCGGCCGCTCATCGGGAGCTCCACGATCTGGTGGTTCATCGACGCCCGCGTGTACGTGCTGAAGCAAATCGCACGCTCAGCGATATCCCGATGTGCTGCGGCGGATCCAAGCAGCAAGCCGAAGTGCGCGAAGAAACCGGCGCGCCACGAGCGCGCCCCGCGAGAACGCACTTCAAGAGATCTGGATTATCAGCGATGGGGTCCCATGCCGTTAGCAGCCGCCAGCTTGCTTCGAGCCCGAGTCTGCCTGTACGTACTTCAGCCGCCGGGAAACAACGACGGGCAGAGGAGCCTTGCGCACGGGGTCCTGGCAGCCGGCCGAGCGCTCCTGCGAAACAACAACACAGGCACGCCAGCGCGAGAAGCGCCAGCAGCCTCGGCCGTCCCATCGCTTTTTTTTTCTTTTCGCTGTGTAGACCCGTCGGTACCCTCACCAGACAAACCCCCCTCTGGCCCCGACCCGAACCAAGCGAACAGGCGTTCGTGGCGTCGCGAGTGATCGTACGATGGGTGACGATTCCGACGACACCGTCTGCGCGCGGTGTCACGCTCGGCCTCAGCGGTGCGCTCCCCGTGGGGTGCCCGATGCGCTGGCGCACTGACCGTCGGCGTCGCCCGCTCCAGGCTGGCTCTCGAAGAGTGGCTGGAGTGCGATCTCTGCGAGCGCTCGCTGTGTCCCGGTTCGCCGAGCCGGCCGGGCGCGCCTAGGCTAGCGGCGGCTAATGAAGAACGTCATACTTCGTGCTCGCAGGCTGCCTGAACTCGTCGAAGACGCACAGCCCGCTGCCCGGCGACAGGTCGGCGCCTCGGCTTCTTGTGAAGCGCCTCAGACCGTGTAGCTGCCCACACTCACGATCGGCCGCCGCGCGGCGCGCAGGTACTACAAGCTCAAGTGCGGCTTCTGCATGCGCGGCACTGATTCCTTCGACATCACGGCTCGCACTTGGTGCCGGCCGCGCGCCGTCCAGCCCCGGCGCCCTCGCGCTGACTGCCTTCAGGCTGCGCGCCGGCTCGATCGCGCTGTACTGCATGCTGCAGGGGCGCGTGAAGGTGCAGGCGTACACGCCCGAGGCCGTCGAGGACTTCGAGGCCCGCGTGCAGGGCCTGCTCAGCACCGCCCAGGCCCGCCCCGGCCCCGCCCCGGCCCCGCGCCCCGCCTCCCCTCACCGCCCCCGCGCCGCAGGGCTACATTGGCCTCGACCAGATCCGGTGCGCGCGCGCGACGCTCCGCGGCCGGTGCGGTTGCGGGGGCGGTGAGGGGTGCGGGGCGCAGGGACTTCATCAACACGCACGCGCGGCGCATCTGGGGCGAACACCTCCCCCTCGGTCCGCCCGTCCCGCCGTCGCGGCGCGCGGCCGGGCGGGCGGGGGCGCTGAGGGGCGGGGGGGGGGGCAGAGCGGCGGCGGCGGGACGCGCACCTGGAGAGGCTGCTGGGGAACCACCCGGAGGTCTTCGCGAGCGGGCGCGACGTGCTCCACGTCGACAACTTCTTCGGACTCACCCCCGCCGCCTTCGCCTACGCCGCCCGCCTCACCGACCTCGAGCCCCGCCCCGTCCGCCCCGCCCCGCCCCACAACGCCCCACGCCCCCTTGCCGACCGCCGTCGCGCAGGCGGGGGAGAAGGGGGCGGGGGGCGTGCGGGGGGCGGGGCGGGTGTCGCGGGGCAGCAGCGGGGGCGAGGGGAGCGGGAGCGGGAGCGCCAACTCGGAGGGCTCGGAGGAGGGCGAGGGCGGCGCGGCGCGCCCCGGCCGCCGCTCGAGCGTGCGGCCTGGCCTCCCCCGCGCCTCCGCGGCTGGCGGCCGCGCTGAGGTGGTGGGGGGCGGGGGGCAGCGGGTGTACGAGGTGGAGCGGGTGCTGGGGAAGCGCTTCGTGGCGGGGAGCGGGGAGGTCGAGTACAAGATCCGCTGGCGCGGCTTCAAGACCGCCACCTGGAACGGTCCGCTCCAGCGACGCTTGCGCACTCGCGCGAGCTCCCCTGACCCATCCCCCCGCGTCGCTCCCGCCGCCTCAGAGGCGGCCGGGTGCGACGGCTGCCCCGCCCGCATCGAGGAGTACGAGGCCGCCGTCGCCGCCGGCGAGCCCGGCATCCTCCGTCCGCCCTTTCCCCCCCGCTTCCCCGGCCCCGCGACCTTCCCCCCGAGCCTCGCCGCAGGGCCGTGCCTGTGGGACGCCGGCGCGAAGCGGCGCCTCTGCTACACGACGGTGCGTGTCGGCGGAGGCGGCGGGGGCCCGTTGCGGCGCGCCGCCTCCGAGTGACGCGGCGGGGGGCAGCTGGACGGCGAGCCCCTCGCGGAGGAGAAGCGGTCGCGGGGCGGGGCGCGGGCGCGGCGGCCGCGGGGCCCGCTCGGGACGGGGGCGCGGGCCGGGGCGGGGCGGGGGCGGGGGCGCGGGGCGGGGCGGCGTTCGGGGAGGGCGTTGACGAGGGGGAGGACTTCTCCGACACGGACGGCGAGCAGGCCGCCGCCGAGGACGACGAGGAGGACGGAGACGACGACGATTTCGTGCCCCGCCGGCCCCGGCCCAGCAGCGCCCCGCCCGCCCCGACCCGGCCCCGGCCCCGGCCCCGCCGGCCCGGCCTCGCCGGCCGTCCCGGCGACGGCGCAGGCCCCGCCCGCTGCGCCCCGCCCCTGGCCGTCGCCGTCGCCGTCCGCGCGGCGCCGGCGACGTCCGCCCGGCCCGGCCCCGCCCCAGCCGGCCCCGGCCCGCCCCAGCCGGCCCCGCAGCCGCCGATCCCCGATCCCGCAGCCGCCGGCCGCCGCGCGCCCCGCCGGAGAGCAGGGGCCGGGGCGGGAGTCGGGAGGCGGGGGCGGGGGCCGGGGGCGGGGCCGGGGCGGGGGGCGGGGCGTCGCCCTCGGGGAGTCGGGGGCTCGGGAGCCCGCCGGCGGCCTCCCCGCGGGGCGAGGGCGCCGCGCCCTCCTCCCCGCCGCCCTCCTCGAGCTCCTGCACGCCTTCCCCGCCCCGCTCGCCGTCCCCCGGCCCGAGCAGCTCGCCGCCCACGCCTCCATCCACTGGCGCGAGGCCGCCCACGTGCCCGGCGCCAGCCCCGAGGAGAAGGTGCGCGGGGGCGAGCGCAGGGGGGCGGGGCCGCTGAGGGGCGGGGCCGGGGCAGGTGGGGGCGCTGCTGCGGGCCCTCCGCGAGGTCCACGAGCGGGCCACCTCGCTGACCATCATGGCCCGCCCCGCCCCGCCGCTCCCGCCGGCCCGACCCCCGGCTCACGGGCCCCCGCGCAGGCGCTCGGGAACGCGAAGGTCGCGCAGGGGGCCATGCGGGACGCCGAGCGCCTCCTCGACGCCGCCGCCGGCTGCGCGTGCGGCGCCCTCCGCGACGCCGCCGCCGCCGCCGCCCTCCACTGCGCCTCCTCCCCCCGCAAGCGCAAGCTCCCCTCCTAGCCGCCCCCAGCCCCCGCCGCTTCATCGGAGGCAGTGCGAGGGCGCGATCGGCTCGATTGTCGAAGCTTGTTGGCAGTTTCTTTCTTTCCTCTTCAAAAAAGCGAACATCGTGATCACTTGCCAGGGCCCAGAAGAGCTATCTAGCCTAGTAGTGCTAAGAAGAAAGTGGCGAACATCTCGTTTTCAGGCGTTCTGATTGAAAGCTACACACTAAACATGGTTGAAAAAGAGGCGGAACCTACTAGACTAGTGAATCTGGAGACTCTCGGAGTCTCGCGCCCTCCCCACGCCCCCTCCGCCGCTTCAAAGAAATGCATGTAGAGCGACGCCCTCGAGCTCCCCCCTCACTTCTTCCCCTTCTTCTTCTTCTTCTTTTTCGCTCCCGGCGCCGTCGCCGCCCCGGCCCCCGGGCCCTCAGGCTCGCCGGCCGCCGGCAGGGACGCCTGTGGCGCCGAAACCGGCGCCGCCGCCGAGGCGGGGGCCGCGGTGGCCCCGGCGCGGGGCGCTGCGGATTCGGGTTCGGGGGCCCCGATACGCGGCGCCCCTCGCCGCCGCATGCGCTCCCGTCGGAGGCTACGGCGGCGGCGGCCGGCGGCTCCGGGAGGGGGGCGAGGAGGGGCGGGGAGGAGTGCTGGGGGGGCGAGGCGGCCTGGGGCGGGGAGGAGGGGGCGGCGGAGGGGACGGGGGAGCGGCGGTCGTAGGTGGAGGCGTACCCCCCCGCGGAGGAGGCCTCCCAGCGCTCGCGGGACATCGACTCGACGGCGTCCGTCAGCGTCCGGATGTGCTCGTTCATCACCGACTGCCCGCCGCGCCCCCCGTGGGCCGGCGCGGGGGCGAGGGGCGGGGGCGAGGGCAGGGGCGCACGAGCTGGGCGAAGCAGGCGCTGCGCATGCCGTCGATGGCCGCCAGCTGCGCCGCCTCGCCACCCTCCGCGCTCCGCAGCCTGCGCCCCGTGAGCACACGCGCCGCCGGGGCTCGGGGGTCGCAAGGCGCGCACCGGGCGAGGAGCTCGGCGCGCTCGACGCGGGCGGCGGCGAGGGCCTGCTCGGCCTCCTGCGTCCGAAATACCTGCTTCTGGGCCTCCACCAGCGCCCCTTTCAGCTCCCGCCGCAGCGCCGCGGCCTCCGACTCCGCCTCGTGCGCGCGGCCCCGGGCCTGCGACTCGGCCAGCCGCGCCTGCGCCACTGCGCGCCCCGCCCCGCCGCCCTCGAGCCGGGCGGGGCAGGCGGGGCGGGGCGGGGCGGGGGGCGGGCGGACTTCGCTGGGAGGCGAGGGAGGCCTCCTCCTTGGCGCGCTCGGCCTCGGCGCGGGCCGAGGCGAGCGCCGCCTCCAGCTCCACCACCCGCCCCTGCAGCGCCCGCGCCTCCGCCTGCCCCCCGTCGCGCCCGCCCAAGCCGCCCCGCCGGGGCTTGGGGGCGGGGGGACCTCGGCCTGCTCGGCGGCGGCGATGGCGCCGTGCACGCGCCGCTCGGCGACGAGGGCGGCCTCCTGCAGCCCCCGCTCCTGCCCCCGCCCCGCTCGCCCGGCCCCGCCCCAGCCCCAGCCCGCCCCGCCACGCGCACCCGTTCGGACAGCTCCGCCGGAGGCTCCGTCCGCGCCTTCACGCCGGGCGCCATGCGCTCCAGCAGCTGTGCCTGCGCGCCCGGCGCGTTGGCGAGCAGCGGCCGGGGGGCGCGCCCAGCGCTTCCTGGGCGCACCCGCAGCGTCTTAACCTCATTCTTGAGCGAGTCGATCGCTTTCAGGTCGACCTCCGGGGCAGGAAGGGCCACCGGCCGCGGCCGCTGCGCGGCGTCGGCTCACCGAGCAGCGGGCTAGGGCCCACTCGGCGGGGCGCGGCCTTCGACGGGCTAGCGTTCGATCGAGCATAGGCGCTCACCGGGGTGACGAGCGGGCTCGCCGGCCGGTCAATGACAGGATGGGGACTCGAAACGGCCTCGGGATCCGCGGGGGCCGGCTCCAGGGCTGCTCGCGCGCAACTCAGTTGGGCGCGAGCATATCGGAGCGAGCGATCGAGCGCGCACGGGGCATCGATATTTCGTCCCTGCACGACGAGCTCCCCGGATCGTTCAGGGGCTGCTGCACTAGGAAACATGAGAACAGGCTGCTAGATGGCAGCCAGCTCATTTTGAGCGCGGCTTGGCCGCTGCGCGCCGTAACGCGCGGTAGCCCCCTTCACTTTCTCCCGGGTCCTTTTTTCTGGTTCCCGCTCTTAGCTGGCTTCAAATGGCGTTTGTAGCGGGCGCTCCGGCGTGGCCAGGGGCTTGTAGATCAACCGGTGAATCAGCTGTCCGCCGTGCGACGCGCCTCCGCTGATGCCCGCGGCAGGCAGCGCGACTGCTTCCTGCAGCATCCTGCCAGTCGAACGTGACGCCCCGATGCGCGGCAAGCGGTCAGAGAGCACTCGCAGGGCGCGTTTCGTGGCGGTCGATCATCGCGTCGCGCGGATCTTCTTCGGCCGCTCCCTCGCCGAGGCGAAGCCGCGTCCCTCGGCTGCCCCCGTCGCGTCACGGCCGGCCGAGATCGCCGGTGAGTCCGGCGCCGGGCCGCGTGCGGTCCCCGTGTCGAGCCCGTTCGAAGCAGCGTCGGGCGCGGGCCCGTCGTCGGTGGCCTTCTCGGAGCCGACGCTCGGGGGCGTGAAGCTGGTACCGGGCGAGACGGTGCTGCACTTCATCGGCATCGGCGGCATCGGCATGAGCGCCATCGCCGAGATCCTCACCCGCTTCGGGCGCGCCTGCCTCCCGCCCGGGCCCCGCGCCCCTCCCCGCGGCGGAGCTGACGCGGGGCGGGGCAGGTACAAGGTGCGGGGCAGCGACGCGGCGGAGGGGGCGAACCCGAAGCGGCTGCGGGAGCTGGGGTGCGAGGTGGAGGTGGGGCAGCGGGCGGAGAACATCACGGGGGACGTCGCCGTCGTCGTCATCTCCTCCGCCATCAAGGACGGGAACCCCGAGGCGAGCCCGCCCGCCCACGCCCCCGCCCCCGCCCCGGCACGCCTCACGCGGCGGCCCGGCAGCTCGAGGAGGCGCGGCGGCGGGGCCTGCCCGTCGTGCACCGCGCCGACGCCCTCGCCGCCGTCATGCAGGCCGGCCCCGCCCGCCCCCGGCCCCTCCCCCTCTTCGAAGGCGCTGGGCTGACGGGGGCTGGGGCGCAGGTGTGCGCGGACCCGGCGAGGGGCGGGGCGGTGGCGGTGGGGGGCACGCACGGGAAGACGACGACGACGTCGCTGATGGCCGCCCTGCTCGAGGCCGCCGGCGCCGAGCCGACCGTCGTCAACGGCGGCATCATCAACGCCTACAAGTCCAACGCCAAGGCCCGCCCCGCCCCGCCCCGCCCCGCCCCGCGGGCGGCTGGGCGGGGCTGACGCGGGGGCAGGTGGGGCGGGGGGAGTGGGTGGTGGTGGAGGCGGACGAGTCGGACGGGACGTTCACGCGGCTGCCGGCGTCGGTGTGCGTGGTCACCAACATGGACCCGGAGCACATGGAGCACTACCTCTCGTTCGACAACGTGCGGGCCGCCTTCGGGCGCTTCGTGCGGCAGGCCCTCGCCGCCCCCAACGGGCGCGGCCTCGCCCTCCTCTGCTCCGACCACCCCGAGGTCGCCCGCCTCGCCGACGAGTGCAGCGCCGCCGCCACCGGCCGCGTCCGCCCTCCCCCCGCCCCCCCCCGCCCCGCCCCGGCGGCGCCTCGGGCGCGGTGCGCTGAGGCGGGGCAGGTGGTGACGTACGGGTTCAAGGATGGGGCGGAGGTGCGGGCGACGAACGTCCGCTTCACCCCCGACGGCGAGGCCTTCTTCGACGTCACCGCCCCGCGTCCGCCCCGCCCCGCCCCGCCCCGCCCGCCCCCTCCCGCCTCACTCCTCGGGGCGGGGCGGGCGGGGCGCAGGGGCGCGGATGGCGGGGCTGCGGCTGCGGGCGGTGGGGGAGCACAACGTGCAGAACGCCCTCTCGGCGGTGGCGCTCGCCCTGGAGCTCGGCATCCCCGAGGCGGCCCTGCGCGCCGCCCTCGCCGGCTTCGAGGGCGTCCAGCGCCGCTTCACCCTCGCCGGCCGCGTCCGCGGCGTCACGATCATCGACGACTACGGGCACCACCCCGTCGAGATCGCCGCCGTCCTCCGCGCCGCCCGCGCCGCCGTCAGCGCGGGGGCACCGGGGGCGCGGGTGGTTGCAGTGCACCAGCCGCACCGCTACACGCGCCTCTCGGACCTCTTCCACGAGTTCGCCGCCTGCTTCGCCGACGCCGACGCCCTGCTCCTGAGCCCCGTCTACCCCGCCGGCGAGGCCCCCATCCCCGTCCGCCCCGCCCGCCTCGCGCCCCGCCCCCTCGGGCGCGCGTTGACGCGGGGCAGGGGGCGACGCACGAGGCGCTGGCGGCGGCGGTGGAGGCGTCGTGCGCGGGGCCGGGGTCGGGGCGGGGCGGGTGGTGGGGACGATCGGGGCCCGGAGGAGCTGGCGGGGGCGCTGGACGCGTTGGAGCTGCGCGAGGGCGACCTCGTCGTCTGCCTCGGCGCCGGCTCCATCTCCGCCTGGGCCCGCGCCCTCCCCGCCCAGCTCTCCGCCCTCTGGGACGTGCCCCCCGCCCAGTGACCCGCCCCGCCAGCGACACCACAGGCCCCGCGCCCCTGCCCCGGCCCCCGCCCGCCCCTCCCGCCTCCCCGGGCCCCGCCCCCGCGTCCCGCCCGACCCCTTCCGCGGGCCTCTCTTCATGCCTTGAGACCGCGAGCGCCACCCTCAGTGTCAGGCAAACCCTCCCCAGAACCTTAATCTTTGGATATGGCGATATGTGTGTCGAACTTCGGAATGAATCTGCTAGCGCCGCCCCGTACGCGTGGCTGGCGTCGAGCTTCTGTGCCACGTTGTGCACCGGTACCCGGTGACCGTCACGGCGTGGCGGGGGACTCGGCGTCCGGTCTCAAGCCGCTGATCATGGGCTCGCCGAGTCGAGGCTACGAAGCCTCGCCAGGCCCTGAGGCTCGGGCCGGCGCCTCGGACCGGGCCGACTCAGTGAGTGGCCATTGGGCGTCTGAGGTCTACCGTAGTACGGCCCGTGGCGGCCCAGCGTCGCTCGAGCGCTAGCAGCCCGGCAGCCTGGCACTGCGGCAGACTGGCATTTGATCATGATCATGCCATCGACTCAGCGATCATCATGGCATGTCATCATGGCATGTCATGATGATGATCACTGCAGCTGACTCGTGAGTCGTAATCATGAGAATTCGAAGCCTTCGGGTTTCATGTTCAGGGCTTCGAATTCAAACTTCCAAAGTTCAAGCCTTGAAGGCTCCGAGGCTCAGCGGCTTGAAGCTCGGAAGGCTTCTCCGAGCTTGAGGTTCCCGTCAATTCGGACTCTCAGAGTCTCGGCGTCAGCGAGGGGACTGGTTCCGAGTTCGAGGTAAATTCGACGCCGCGACATGCATTATGTATAATTACTAAAGTTACATTAACTAGTGGATTGGATATCGGGGTACAGCGATGGCGATGATGCGGGCAGACAATCGGGCCGATGTGCACAAGGGGGAGAGGAGGAGGGGAGGGGCGGGGGGGGGGGGGGGGGGGGGGGGGGGGGGGGGCGGGTGCGGCGGGGCGGGGGCGGCGGGGGCCGGGGCGCGGGGCGCGACGAGGTCAGAGGTCGTGGCGGGCGCCGGCGACGACGGCGTAGGCGAGCATGGGGTACACGAGGTCGACGCTGTGCGGCCCGTGCACCTCCACCCCCGTCAGCACCGCGTAGTCGCACGCCCCCCGCCCCCCGCCGTCGACGCCGCGATCAGGTGCTCCAGCAGCTCGCCCTGGGCCTCGGCGGCGGCGCGGGTGATCTCGTCGAGGGCGGGGCGGGGGCGCCGGGGGGCGGGGCCCGAGGCGCTCGAAGACGAGCTGGGCGAGCAGCGACTCCTCGACGTCCTCGAGGTCCAGCGCCGGCCGCTCCTGGCCCCGCCCCGCCCCGCCTCGGTGCCCCGCCCCGACGCCCACGCGCCGCGGGCGCGCACGTTCATGAGGCCCTGCGCGTAGCGGGCCTGGATGGCGCAGAGGGCGCCGCAGGCGTGCGAGGGGCGGCAGCGGCCGGCGCGGGTGCAGGCGCCCACGGTGCCGTCCTCGCCCACCGCGACGTGCAGGAACGCGAAGAAGACGTACCGCTCCCGCCCGTCCCCCGCCTGCGCCCCGCCCCCGCCCCTCAGCCACCGTCGGGGGGCGAGTGGAGGGCGGGGGGCGGGGGGGCGGGCCAGCGGGGAGTGCCCCTCGGCGGCGGCGAAGGCGGTGATGCCGCCGGAGAGCAGCCCGCCGATGCCCGCGAGGCCCGACAGGTCGAACTGCAAACGCCCACGCCTCACCCCCCGCGCCCCAGGGAGGCCCGCCCCCGGGGGCCGCGGCGGGGAGGGCGCACGGCGCCGGCCCCGCCGGGGGTTGTCCACGCCTCCTCGATCTTGCGGAAGAGGGGCTGGCAGAGCTCGTCGCGGCACAGGCAGATCACGGGTATGGACGTCTGCGAGGCCCGTCGGGCGAGGCGCCGGCGCAGGGCGGGGCGCGGCGTGCAGGGCGCGGGGCGGGCGGACCTGCCTGCAGAATCCGAAGGGGGCGAGCCGACGGACCGAGTTGCGCACAAACTCGTCGCGGGTCACGCAGCCGGGGTACAGCTCCCTCACGCGCTCCTCAAACGCCCTGCTTGCACCCCGGCTCGCTCCCAGGGGGCGGGGGGCGGGGGGCGGGGGGGCAGGGGGCGGGGAGTGGGCGGCGCGCGCGCACGGGATCGTGAGCAACTGGGGGCGAACGACAGAGAGCAGATGCTGGATGGGATTCGAACTGAAGGCTCTCTTGACGGCGCGCACCGCCGCCTCCCGCGCCTGCCCCGGCAGCTGCTCGCGCCGCTCCGGCGGAATAGCCACGCAGGCGCACGATAACTCGATCAGCGGCGCCTGGGGTCGAAGCACGGCTTCCTGGGTCCCAGCGAAGAAAGCTCTCCGTCCGCCTCGGTGCTCTAGCGAGTTCGATGCCCTGTCCGGGGAGTGGCGGCCCGGTCGCATGTGCTGCGTACGCGTACACGCTGCGCTAGTCGTGTCTGATGCACGCTGCGCTAGCGCTGAAGAGCTCCATTGCGGCGCGCTGCAGCTACAGCTCGCTGAAAAGGCTTCCATCGCCCACTCGGGCTGACGATGCGGACGCTGGCGGCGCGCACGGACGCTGGCGGCGCGCACGAGTACTTGGACGAATTCCGGAATACTGGGACTATTCTTGCGACGTTCTGCCGTCGTATGCGTCCCTCGTCTCTTGGACGCGCTCCTCGTCCAGGTTAGTGTGCATGTGCTGTACCCGCTTCTCCTCCCCCCCCCTACTCGGTCTGCAGCTCTGCCGGTACCCCGGAACCTTGCAAAAATTGTGACGTCGATCGCGAGTGGCTCCGATCGCGCACGATCGCGATCGCGCGAACAATCAGCACATGCCTGACTTCTATAAAAGAAGGAATTTACAGACAATAATTATAAATTCAATTAATATTCAACGGAGATTGCGCGCACATGTATTTGCATCTGGGTACAGTCAACCCTCATCTATTATACTTACTGAAATAATATATTTATTCTGCATGTCAAATTAACAATTTGTGTGTCCAATTTTGGTGAAAAGTACCTGGTTTTATGAACAGAGCTTGTTCACGCGCCCACGGGTGGGAGAGACAGCTTGTGTCTTACCTAGCTTGCGCGTTCATCTCTTTCGCGCGCGCGCGCGGACACTAATGGATCGGAGAAGGCGCGCGCGCAAGCATGCATGCGCTACTCAGCCTACTCTCACCTGCGTGAACGTTGCTTTGTTGAGGAGCAGCGGCTGTACATGTGTCGGCGGATCAAATGCAGATATCGATCTAGAGGCCAAGGCCACCGGTACCGCAGCTTCCTCATCATGAAGGAATCAATGTCCGAGTCAGATACTATGATAGCGATCGCCGCGTCGCACGTGTCGCTTTGATATCGATACGCGCATGCGTACGTCGCATGCTAGCCAGCTGCAGATCTGCAGTGTTTAGAGGAGAGCAGCACAGCAGATCTGCAGTGTTTAGAGGAGAGCAGCACAGCTGACCGCATTCCTTTCCCTCAACAACAACAACAACAACAAACCCGCAGCAGAATTTGTGTCCGATACGCGATCAGCGAGTCGTCGCCCACGCGCCGAAGTCAGCTGCGAGGATTGCGCTATGGCGGCGATCGCGGGTTGCCCGTACGCCTTCTCTTCGTGGGACCAGGTCCGAACCGCACTCGCTCGCGCCCGCCTGCGCGCTGGGCGCCCCGGCCCGCGCGCGATGGCCACCGACCGATCTGCGTCGCGTGCACGTGCGCAGGGGCTCTTCGAATTCTTCACGGGGCGCGGCAGCCGCGCGAAGAAGGGGCCGGCGCGGCCGTGCGTGCGCGCCGGCGTCGTGAGGAGGAAGCGCGCGCGCTCGACGACCTCGCAGCCCTACCCGCCCTCGGCCCTCTGCGCGTGCGCATGCGGCTGCCCCTCCGACCCTCCTCCCTCCCCGGCCCAGCCGCCGACGCCGCGGAAGGTCGCCGGCAGGGTACCGGTGCGGGGAGGGGGCGGGCGGGCGCGGGGCCCGGGCGGCGCTGCCGGAGCTGCCCGACGAGCTGCTGGCGGAGATCGTCGGGCGCCTCGCGCTGCGCGACCTCGCCGCCCTCGCCGCCACCTGCCGCCCTCTCCGCGCGGCCGCCGCCGCCGCCCTGCCCCTCGTCCGCGTCCTCGACCTCTCCGCCTGGGCCCCCGGCCACGAGGTCCGCCCTCCCCCGTCGCGATGGCGAGCCGGCGCCCCTCCCCTCGCGCGAGGGTACCGGTGCGAGCGCCGGTCTCCCCGGGCAGAAGCTGGCGGGGCTGCTGGGGCGCGCTGCGGGGGCGCGCGAGGTGCGGGTGGACTGCTGGAACGTGTACCGCGACGCCTGGCTCGCCCGCCTGCCCCGCCCCCTCGAGCGCCTCGAGCTCCGCAACGCCAACTTCCTCAGCCCCGCCGGCTGCGCCCTCGTCGCCGCCGCCGCCACGCCCCTCCGCGCCCTCGTCGTCACCACCTCCTACCGCCACGACCTCGGGGAGGCCCAGTACCAGGTCTCTCCTCCAGCTCGAGCTTCGATTCCCTCAGCTGTGCGGGGGAGTGACCACGAGGGGTGCGCGGGGCGGCAGGACCTCGGGCTCGGGGTGGTGCTGCGCGCGGCGGCCTCGACGCTGGAGGAGCTCTGCCTGGACGTCCCCGACGAGCGCGGGGCGCTCCGCTGGGACCTCGCCCCCCTGCGCCTGCCCCGCCTCCGCCGCCTGGCGCTGCGCTCGGCGGCCCCCGTGGACCTCCTCCAGCGCCTCCCCGCCACCCTCCGCTCCCTCTCCGTCTCCGCCGCCGCCTCCCCCCTCTGCGTCCTCGGTGCCCCGCCCCCGCCCCCGCCCCTCCCCGCCCATCTGACCCGGGGGCAGGGGACGGGTACGTGGAGGCGGTGTGCGCGGCGTGCCCGCAGCTGGAGGAGCTGGAGCTGGGGGGGATGGCGTGGGCGGGGCGGGGGGCGCCGGCGGGGGGCCTCGCGGGGCTCGCGGCGCTCGTCGGGCCGCCCCCGCTCGCCCTCGTCTCCGACCGCTCCTTCGCCGCCCTCGCCGTCCGCCCCGCACCCCGTCGCGCGTCATCGCAGCTCATCTCACGCGGCGTGGCGGGCAGCGGCTGCGCTCGCTGCGGGTGCTGCGGCTGGAGCTGGTGGAGGGCGGGTGGCCCTCGTCGGCGTCGGACGCCGGCGTCGCGCTGCTCGCCGCCTCGTCCCGCTCCCTCGTGCGCCTCGGCCTCTGCGGGATGCGCGGCGTGGGGGACGCGGCCCTGCTCGCCCTCGCCGCCTCGTGCGGGGCGAGCCTCGAGGAGCTGGACCTCTCGCGCACCGCCGCCTCGGACGCCGGCCTCGCCGCCCTCGCCCGCGCCTGCCCCCGCCTCGCCCGCCTCGCCCTCTCGTGCGGCCCCCACCCCGCCGCCCCCGCCCCCCGAGCCCCCGTCTTAGCCCGCGCCCGCAGGCAGTGCGAGCGGGTGAGGGACGGGGCGTGGGGCGGGTGGCAGCCCTCGCGGGCCCCGGGTGCGCCCCGGCGCCCCTCCCCGCGGTCGCCCGCTCAGCCGCGGCGCGCGCAGCTGGAGTCGCTCGAGCTCTTCGGCTGCGGCGGGGTCGGCGACGCGGCCCTCTGCGCCCTCGCGACGCACTGCACCCGCCTGCGCCTGCTCGACGCCCGCGGCTGCGCCGCCACCGACCTCGGCGTCGCCATGTCCGCCCCCTCCCGCCTCGGCCCCCGCCCGCTGGCGCCACGGCTCACGGGGCGGGGCGCGCAGGCTGCTCGCCTCGCCGGCGGCGGGCACGCTGGAGGTCCTCCGTCTCGGCAAGGCCTACAGCAGGCAGGCCCAGGCCAAGGCCGTCTTCCCGCCCCCCGCCCGCTGGCCCCCCGGACCCCGCGAGGAGGGCCCGCGCCCCTTCCCCCCGGCCTTGCCCTCCGTCGTGGTGGTGCCGGGGGGGACGTACCCCCCGGGGCTGCCCCTCACGGACGCCTCGCTGGCGCTGATGGCGGCCCCGGGCCGCTGCGCGCGCCTGCGCGAGCTCGTCCTCGTCGACGCCGCCGTCACCGACTGGTTCCTCGAGCGCGCCGCCCGCTCCCTCGGCGCCCTACAGATCCTCCAACTCGTCGTCCGCCCCCGCCCCCGCCCCCTCCCGCACGCCTCGCCTCACGCCCCCCGCAGAAGTGCGAGCGGGTGACGGGGGCGGCGCTGCGGCTGCTGGCGGCGGGGGCGACGCGGGGGTCGCTGCGGGAGGTGCACCTGCGGGACAGCGGGGCGCGCGTCGGGCGGCGCGAGGTGGAGGCCCTGCGGGGCATGCGCGCCCTGCGGCAGGCCCTGCTGCCCTGCCGCGAGACCACCGCCATCCCCGCCCTCCACGCCTCCAACCGCCTCCTCGACGTCTGCTTCTACTCCCTGCCCCCGCCCCTGCCCCTCCTCCCGCCCCTCCCCCGCGCCCCCTCCGCCTGGCGCCGCCCCGCGGCCGGCCCCTCCTCCCCGCTCCCGCCCCGCCCCTTCTCCGCTTGAGCCGAGCAGGTGCCGCCGCGAGCGGCCCCACGGGCCGTTGCGCGCTGCCCTACGGCAGCTTCAGAGCCTGGCCCCGCTGTTAACGATGCCGCATATACATGCATATGCCTTTTTCCTTGCAATTGTCTGTATTTTTGTGGACCGGACCGCTCTCTAGTTTCAAGTTTCTTATTTCCGAGTTCGGGCCCCGGGGCCGCCTCCGCCGCCGCTGATAACGAGTTCTTCGAGTTCAGCGATCGGCGTGTATAACTAGTACTATAATTTCATCCTAGTCGCGCGTACGTTTCTGCTGGGTTCCACGGATCGCAAGGCCAGCCATAGCTAGAGCTAGTAAGCATATATAGGAAGCATTGCACGCTAGACCTGCTTCGTAGATTGTACACGTTGATATCTGCATCACGCTTCTCATATCGCTATCATAGTATACGTATCCTCATACCGTCGCGTACTGACTCAATACTGAGTTACCGATCGGCGAGAGATGCGATGCGCGATGGCCCAGCGCTAGCCGCGGCCTCGCTGGCCATGGGGCGGGGAAGGTCGAATGATCGACACGAGCGGCGAGCCCTTCGGAGTGGCGCTGGCCCATCGGATCAGCCTGGCAGCCTGGCAGCCGCTGAGCGCTTCGGCGCGGGGGGCGGGGGCAGACGGCTCGGGGCGGCGGGGGCCGGCTTGGTGCCTCACGAGCGGTGAGTGGCCGGGAGCAGGAAGTCAGGCGGCGGCCTCGCGGCGGGCGTCGCGGAGGAGGGCGCAGGCGGCGGCGAGGGAGGGGGACGCGGGCTGCACCAGCGCCAGGCCCCGCGCCGCCTCCTCCAGCGGCCCCACCGCCCCCGCCGCCTCCCCCGCGTTCCACCGCAGCTTCCCCAGCATGAACAGCTGCAGCAGCAGCAGCGGGTGCAGCGCCGGGTACAGCTCTGCCGTGTCGAGGTCTTAGGGGGTGCAGCGCGGGGTAGGGAGCGGGGGGTGGGGGTAAAGCGCGGGGAGGGGGAGGGGTAAGCGGCTGAAAGACCTCGGTAGGCGTCGACGGTGCGGGCGCAGTGGTGCGCGGCCGCGCGCCAGTCGCCGGCGTCGATGCAGAGCTGCCGGCGGGGGCGCCTCGGATAGATGCGATGCAACGGTCGCGCAATCCTAGGGGCGGGGGGCGGGCCTGCATGAGGGCGGCGTGGGAGGACCAGCGGTCGACGTCGCACGGGTCGAGCCCCGCCGCCTCCGCCCCCCGCACCGCCGCCTCCAGCCCCGCCCGAGCCGCCCCTCGTGCCCCCCGCCCCGTCAAGGAGCCGCCGCCGCGCAGCGCGCGCGCAGAGCAGCTCAGAGGCGGAGGCGGCGGGGGTAAAGGATATTCTCCTCCGCGGAGACCCCCGGCCTGGCGAGGGCGTCGGCCCGCTTGCGCGCCGCCTCGACCGCCGCCCGCGCCCTGGCCACGGCCTACCCCCGGGCGGGGTTGGCGGGGCCGGGGCGGGGCGGGGCCGGGGGCGGGGCGGGGGCGCCTCGGGGCCTCGGCGGAGCGCTCGGCGGAGACGAGGCGCCCGTCGGCGGCCCCCGCCTGCGCCCGCCCCGCCCCGCCCCGCCCCCGTCAGCCGCCCCAGGCCGGCGGCGGCGGGGCGCAGAGGCCAGCGCGGCGGGGCGCACGGGGTCGGCGGCGCAGCGCGGGCAGGCGCAGTCGAAGTGGTAGCGCGCGCGCAGGTCGGCCCGCCGCCGCTCCCGCGGCAGGCCGGCGTCGACGTACGAGTGCGTGAGCTGCGGCGGGGGCGCGGATCGGAGGCGGGCGGGGAGTCGGGGGGGGGAGGGGGGGGGGGGGGGAGGGGGGGGGGGCTGGGGACCTCGGCGCCCGCGGGGAGGTCCCTGAGGGCGCGGACGAGCTGGCGGCGGCCCTCGTAGAGCACCGCGCAGCTCGGCTCGCAGCTGCCCCCGGCCCCCGCCCGCCCCTCTCAGCGCCCCCCCGCACCGCACCCGCCGCCCGGGGGCGCTCGGAGGGGGCGGGCCTGTGGTTCAGGAGGGCGCCGGCGGGGAAGACAGCGGCGCCGACGGGGAAGAGCTGGTCGTCCTGCACCGTGAAGTTGTTGCCCCCGAACTGCGCGAGCGCCCCCCGGCGAGGCCGAGGCCCGGCGCCGGCTTTCAGCCGCCGGCGGGCGGGAGGAGGCGAGGCGGGCCGCACGATGCAGAGGAGCTCGACGGGGTCCACGCCCGGCGCCCCCGCGCCCCGAGCAGCGCCGCCGCCTCCTCCGCCGCCGCCCCGTGCCTGCCCCGCCCCGCCCCCGCCCCTCTTCAGCGCTTCGACGCGGACGCCGGCCCAGGCCGGCGCGGAGCCGGGGGCGCACCTCGCGAGCGCCTCGGAGCCCTGTTGCTCCCGATCTGCGCGGAGGGGACGCGCGCCGGCGCTCCGTCAGGGGGACGGCGGCGGCGGAGGCGCGCGCGGGGAGGGCGGGGGGCGGGCGCGAGGGCGGACGGGAAGGGAGAGCGATGAGGGATTCGAAAGAGTCCCACGCAGAGGCTGCCGGCTGCGCGGCACGCACGCGTCAGCCGAGGCCCTGCAGCTGAGCTCGCCAAGCCCGCGCTGCCACGCATCCGGCGCGCCGCGCTGGAGGAGGGTGCGGGAAGGGAACACACGCACCGCGCCCGCCAGCTCGCGTAATCGCCGCCGGATGGTGCGGGCGAGGAGGACGGCCTCGGGCGAGGGCGGCGGTTTCCTCGCCGCGATCGCCGAGCACTCAGGCTTGTGCTCCGCCCAATGCTTCCGCTGGTCGAATATATCATCCATCAAATACTACACTCCGAGAAATTCGTACCTGACAGTCGCGCGAGCAGTACCACACAAACTTGCAGGCGCTTATCGGGCGCGCGTACGCATTAGGCGCGCGTGCGGGCGGCTGAAGCGCACGCGCGCGCTCGAACCTGCACTGAAGGTCGCACTCGCCGCGGAGGCAAGTGCTGCACACTTTAGGCGCCGGCAGATCGGCGTACGGCATTGTCGAGAACACTAGGTCGCCAGCGCGAAGCGCTCGCCGAGCAACCACCGCGCGCCCTTTGTCGTTGTGCACGACGGACGCGCTGTCCGATAGGGGGCCGGGGGCAGCCATAAGCTCGCCCGCCTGACGCCCAATGAGCTCAGGCCAGCAGATGCGGGGGGATACCCTCGCGCAGCTGCAGTCCTCCATACGAGTGCAGCGCGGATCCCGGAGCGGTTGCTGATTCTACAACATTCGTCAGAAGCGATGCGCTGGGGCGTAGTGCTGGTCCTGGGCGCTGCAGCGGCCGGCCTGGCCGTGTACGCCGCCCGCCGGCCTGGCCGTGTACGCCGCCCGCAAGCCCGTAGCAAGCGCAGGGCGAAGAAGCAGCCACTTGCGCGCCCGATCGACCGCCTGGTGGCGCTGCAACCGCCGCCGCCGTCTAACATAGACGAGGACGCCGCATCACTCCCGGCGCCGACGCGTACGGCAGAAGAAAGAAGCGCCCTCACTCAACGGCCGACCGAAGAATTCGACAGCCCGACGAGCGAGGGCGAGGATGGATCCGCGTGGGGTTCCGACGACGAGCGCATGTACGGCACGCCACAGACCGGGCCGCCGAAGCCCACCGCCCTCGGCCTCCCGGCCGAGCTGTGGTGCGCATCCCCGACCGATCCCTCGCCCCTGCTGGAGCCGACTCCGGGCCCCCATTGTCCCGCAGGTTCAAGATTCTGGAGGGCCTGGACGCGAGGTCGGCGGTGCGGGTGCGGCTCGTGTCGAGGCAGCTGAGCGAGCTCTTCGCGCCGCCGGAGGGCTCGCTCTCCGGGCTGGCGCCCCGCGACTGGGCGGCGCTCTTCGGGGCGGTGGAGGCGGTGCCGGGGCCCGTGTGGGAGGCGAAGGCCGCCGACATGCTGAACGAGATCTACGAGAGCGACGAGAACGACGAGGGCCTCGGGCGCCTCGCCGTCGAGCTGCGCCAGGCGCCCAGCCGCCAGGCGCGCCCCCGCTTCCTAAACGCCTTCCTGGCGAGCGTGTACGGGCGCTGCAAGCCCTGGTGCGCCCGGCGAGGGCAGCGGCCGCGCTCCCCGCGGGGCGCCCTCGTGACGGGGGCCGGGGCGCGGGGCGGGCGGGCAGGTTCGCGTTCGCGTGCCTGCAGCACGTGGACCCCGGGCTGCCCTCGGAGGCGCGCTTCGGGGCCTGGCTCCTCGCCGTCTACCAGGAGCTCCTCGTCCGCCGCCAGCTCGACCTCCGCACCCCCCGCGTCGAGCTCGCCATCGACGTCCGCCCCCGCGCCCCCCGCAAGCCGCCCCCCCACAGCCTGCCGCCCGCCCTCTGCCCCGCCCCTGACCGCGGGGCGGGGCGTGGCGGGGCAGCCGCGGCTCTGGTGGGGGGCGAGCTTCGTCAGCAAGGCGCGGCGGGGCCGGCTGGCGCTGACGGACCCGCTCTGGTGGGACTGGCCGGCCTGCCCCGAGGCCATCGTGGAGCAGTCCGTGCGCGCCCTCGAGCTCTGCCGCGACGAGTACGCCGCTGCTTCCCCGCCCCTCCCGGTGCGCCCCCCCGCCCCGCCCCGAGCCCAAGGCGCCGGCCGACGCCGCGGCAGGTGTGGGTCGTCATCCGGAGCCGCTGCGAGGCGACGCCGCCGGAGGAGTTCGTGGCGCCCCTCGTGCGCGCCCTCAAGGCCCGCGCCTTCCCCGTCCTCGTCGAGTAGACCGAGCCCTAGCCCCGCCCCGCCTCTCCCCGCGGTGTCCGCTCTCCTCTTCCTCTCCTCCGATTCGGTGCATGTGAGATTTACACGGCGGCGCGGGCGCTGCCGGCGGTGGTGGGGCGGGAAGCGCGGTGCCCCGCGCTGCCGGCGCTGCCGACGCGGCCGGCGACGTACTGGAGGTAGGGCTCGGCGCCCGGCGCCGGGCCCACCGCCCCCGCGCTCGAGATCGACGCCGCGCTCAGCGGCCGCACGATCGGCATCGTCACCTGAACCGGCGGCAGCGTCGCGGCGGCCGCCCGCGGCGGCGTCGAGGCCCGCGGCGGGGAGGATGCCCGCGGGGGAGGGCGGCGGCGGCCGGGGCGGGTGCGGGTGCGGGTGCGGGGGCAGGTGCAGGTGCGGAGGGAGGGGCGGGAGGGCGGCGGGGGCGTGGCAGGGGCTGGGGTAAAGGGCGGGGGCAGGGGGAAGTGGTCGAAGGGGTCGAGGGAGGCGGAGGGGCGGAGGGCGGGGCGCGGGGGGCGAGAGGTCGGAGGAGGAGGGGCCGCGGGCGAAGCGCAGCTCCTGCGGGGCTGACGCGGAGCGCGCCAGCTCCTGCGCCTCCCGCGCCGGGCTCCCCGCGCTGGACGCCGCGCCCGAGCCCGGGCCGGGGGCCGGGGGCGGGGCCTCCCAGGTCTTGAGCGGGGTGAGCTTCCAGCCGGTCATCCCGGCGTGGGCGATGTAGGGGATCTCGCTGTCGGGGAACATCTCGCTCATCGGGGTCGCCAGGGCGGCCCCGCCCGGCGCGATGCCCCGCCGCCGCGGCTTGTTGCTCTTCACCGTCGGCAGCGCCTTCACGTGCATGTACCCGTGGATGATCCACACGTTCCGCTCCTCGTCCCGCGGCGTCAGGTTCCGGTTCGAGCGCGGGTCTGCCCACGCGCCCCGGCCCCGCTCAGCTCGGGGCGGCGCGCCGGGGGCGGGGGGAAGGGGCGGGGACCGTCGATCCAGCCGCTGCGGAGGGTGCGGCCGTAGGCAGTGCTTCCGACGGAGAGGGGGCGGCCGTCGGGCCCGCGCGCCTGCCGCTCGTGCAGCGAGCCCTTCGACGTCGACGCCCGCGTCAGCTGCGCGGCCACGTCCACTGCGCCCCGCACGTGAGGCGGCGCCGGCCGAGGCGCCGCGGGCCCGGCGCGCGGGCGGGGCGGGGCGCACGGGGCATGCTGCTGCCGGCGAGCCGCTTGGGCACCTCGACGCTCGGGACGTGGCGCCGGCGCGAGAGGATGCCGAGATCCCCGTGCGTCACGCCGAAGTACTTCACCGCGTACGAGGGCTCCCGCTGCGGCGACTGCGCCCGCGCGGGGCTCGCCGCCTGCGTCCCGCCGAACTGACTCCGCGCGCCCGTCCTGCTGCTCTCGTCCAGCGTGCGCTCGTGCAGGCTGGAGGTGCTCGCCGCATGACCCGTCACGTCGAGGCCCTGCGCCTTGCCCGAGCCCCGCGATGCGCCGCGGCCGCGTAAGGGCCCGGAAGCGGTCCCCCAGCTATCGTGCTTCTGCGGCGCTCGGCGATCAGACTCTGGAAACGGCATTCTCTGCTCTACTCGTGCGCGCTGTCCCATAGCTCAGCTAACTTGATGTGCAGCGTAAAATAGAATAGGTTGCGAAGCCGGCGGTTGTTTGGTCAAGAGGCAGCAATGGGGCTCTCTGACAAGCATATGGAGGGCGAGAACTGGTCCTGGCGCGGCATAGATGGAGAGAGCGCCGCCGGGATGCGTGCCGCCCAAACGACCACCAAGCAGCTGCTGGGTCCGAAGCAGCTATCTGTCTAGAAGATGGAGGATGCGTACAGCCGTAATAGATGCTAGCTACGCCCCAGCAGCGCGCGGACCTTCATTTTGTTGTGAGACTGTACCCCGCAGGCGAGACTCAAAAGCTCAACACCAGCCAGGATGGCCTCGTTCGTGAGCAGCACAGGTTCGTCACGTCGTAACAACACTTTGGGCGGTGTTGCACGCCCGTGCCAGAGTTGATTGGTTTGGCGCCAGGCTCGCTTCCGGCTTCTGCTAGCCGGCCGGTCGTTGCCTCGGCTTCTTGCACTCCGGCTGGACGCACGGCTGTCGGGCTGGCCAAGCGCTCCGCCTTCACTGGTTCCCGCGTACATGCCAGTGGCTCGGCCAGCTTTATCGCCCGCCCCGTTCGCTCGACAGTCGCCTCTCCGGCCGTCCGTCGCTCTTTTGATGTGACGGAAAGCTCGCCGCTGGTCCTCGCCTCGGCCGGTGAGTCGAGTGCGCGCGCGCGTAACGCTGGGCCGCCGCGACTCAACGGTCCCCTCCCTGCGCCGGGCGGGCCGCCGCAGACGGAAAATCGATCGTCATCGCGGGCGGTGGCACTGGCGGGCACGTGCTGCCGGCGCTGGCCATGGCGGACGCGTTCAAGAAGGCGCTGGGCCCGTCGACGGAGATCCTCTTCGTGGGGACGGAGCGCGGCATCGAGAAGACGCTCGTGCCGAAGCGGAACTACGAGATCGAGCTCATCCCGGGCGCCCCGATCGTCACCGGCGGCTCCATCTTCACCCGCCTCGCCAAGCTCTTCGCCGGCCTCTTCGCCCTCGTGCCCGCCCCGCGTCCCGCCCGCCCTCCGCCGAGCCCAGCCGGGGCCGCGCAGATCGCGGGGGTGATCGCGGCGTACAAGCTGCTGAAGAAGCGGAAGCCGAACCTGGTGCTGGGCGTCGGGGGCTACGCCTCGGCGGCGGCGGTGATCGCGGCGAAGATCCTGGGCATCCGCACGGCCCTGCACGAGTCGAACGCGGTGCCGGGCCTCACGAACAAGCTCCTCGGCTCCGCCGTCGACCGCGTCTACGTCGGCTTCGACGCCGCAAAGGGCGCCTTCCCCGCCGCCAAGACCGTCGTCACGGGCAACCCCGTGCGGCCCGAGATCGCCGCCACGTGGGAGGTCCGGCGCAAGGCCATGGAGGAGCAGGGCGCCAAGGCGCGGCTCCCGGCGCACGTGCTGGTGGTGGGGGGCTCGCAGGGGAGCCAGTTCCTGAATGAGCGCGTCCCCGCCCTCGTCGAGAAGGTCAAGCTCGGCATCCGCTACCGCGCCGCCCGCCGCGGCCACCTCCTCCCCGTCCGCCCCGCCCCCCCGCCCCCGCCACCGCGCCCCGCCGACGGAGCGGGGCGGGCAGGACCCGATCGTGAAGGTGCTGCACCAGGCCGGCCGGCGCGAGGGCGAGGCCGCCGCCACCGCCGCCGCCTACGCCGCCATCCCCTCCGGGCCCGCCCCGCCCCCGCCCGCCGCTCCCTCGCGCCCCCCCCGCCGGGCTGAGGGGGCGGGGCAGGGTGGAGGCGGAGGTGCGGGAGTTCGTGGACGACATGGACGCGAAGTACACGTGGGCGGACGTCGTCGTCTCCCGCTCGGGCGCCTCGACCATCTCCGAGCTCGCCGCCGCCGGCGTCCCCTCCTTCCTCGTCCCCTACCCCGCCGCCGCCGGCGACCACCAGGCCCTCAACGCCGCCTGGCTCTCCGACAAGGGCGCCGCCTCCTGGATGCGCCAGGGCTCCTGGGACGACGACGAGGCCGCCGAGCGGTGCCCCCCCCGCCCCCGCGCCGCCCCGCCCCGCCCGGGCTGAGGTGCGGGGCGCGGGGCAGGCTGGTGGAGATGCTGTACGGGAGCGCGGGGACGCGGGAGAAGCTGGTGGCGGTGGCGGAGGCGGCGCACGCGGTGGCGCACGAGGACGGCGCCGCCGCCGTCGTCCGCGACGCCGCCGCCCTCCTCGCCCCTGAGCCCGCCCCCGCGCCCCCTCCGACGTCCATCCCCGCCCCCCGCCGCGCGCCCCTGGACCTCGCGCCCGCGCTCTCCCCGGGGCGGTTGCTTTTTGCTCACACGCATAATTGTTTGGCCCGCTCTTTCGAATTCTTTTGCAAATTCATTTCCTTCAATTTTAGATTCTTTCCATGGAGCCTCGGAGGCCTGCAGCCTGCAGCTGCGGGTGCTGCCTGCATGCGCAGTGCCAGCAGCAGTGGGCCTGCATGCGCAGTGCCAGCAGCAGTGGGTGCCAGCAGCCGCAGTGCCTGCAGTACCGCGCGCATGAGAGCTAGATCGCATGCGGCGCCGGGGGTGAATGCGAACTTTGCGAATTCGAAGCTCCGCAATTTCTTATCCATGGCCGGCCGGGGGTACAGACTCCTGGGGAAGGGAAGGGCGGCAGCGGCCCATCATCCAGGCTGCAGCAGCAGCCGGACACGGAGAACGACGCAGCTGCAGGGATCATCAGTCGACTGGGCCGCGTCACATTCGATATTGACGCATTGTTAGCTAGGACGGCCCGGCGCGTCACATTCGGAAACGGCGTCGCCTGCATGTTCCGAGACGTTTTTGACAGCTTGTACGCGTAATCGATCGAGCTGGTAGTCAGGCAGCAGCGTACGCGTCGCCGTGCATAAGAATTAGCGTCTCGGCCATGGTGATCTTCGGCGACCACGCTGAGGAGCAATATGGGCATTGCTTGCCCATGGAAGGGCACATCAAAACCTTCCTCAGTGCGTCCTACGGTCTCCGCCTTATCTTCGGTCAAGCTTGCGAACGAACCGGCCCTTTTAACGACTCTTAGTCGCGCTCCCCGCTTCCTCGCGCCAACTGGTCCCCCGCTCTGTCCGTCTGATCGGTTTGTGCAGTCTGGTCGGATCTTGTCATCGCGATCAGCTACGCGTGGATCCCTGTGATGCTGGCCCTCTTCCTCCGCAAGCGCTGGATCGACTTGTGCGGGCCGCCCCCTCGCCGGCGCCGCGCCGTGCCGAGGCGGCTCGCGCAGCCACCTGCGGACGCGCAGCATCATCGCGCTCTTCGTGGCCTTCATCATGGCCTGCGGCTCCACGCACCTCGTCTCGGTCTTCATCGTGCGCGCCCCGCCGCCCCGCCCTGCTGCCAGGGGAAGAAGGGCGACGGGGGCGGGGCGGGGCGGCGGCGGCAGATGACGCACGGGCAGACGGCGGATATAATGCGGCTCTCGGCGGCGCTCAAGTTCATCACGGCCGTCGTGAGCGCGGCCACGGCGGCCTTGATGTTCTGGGTGCGCCTCGCTCTCCACCCGCCCTCCCGCCCCCGGCCGGCCCGTGACGCCCCCCGAGGTGATGCCGGCCGTGCTGCACATCCCAATCGAGCTCGAGCGCGAGAAGGTGCGAGCCGCGCCGCCCGCCTCGGGGGCCCGGCCTCCCGCCGCCTCGAGCGGGGGCGGCAGCTGCACCGGGCGGAGCTGGAGCGGGAGATCACGAGCCGGCGGGCGGCGGAGGGGGCGCTGCAGAAGCAGGTGAAGCACGCGGCGGTGCTGCGGCACATCACCGACGGCGTCCGCTCCTCCCTCGACGCCTCCCGCATCTTCGACGTCGCCGCCACCGAGGCCCGCCCCCTCTCCCGCCCCGCCCCCCCTCCCCGCCCCTGCTCTTGACCCGCCGGGCAGATCGGGCGGGCCTTCGGGGCGGACATGTGCGCCATCTGGGTCTGCGGCGGGGCGGCCGGGGTGGACCCCGAGGCGGGGGGGACCCCCGCCCCCACGCCGCCCTCGTCGGCCGCCGCCCTCGGGGCGGCCCCGGCGCGCGCTCCGGGGCCACCCCTCCGCTGCGTCGCCGTCTTCAACGGCACCGTCACCCGCCCCGGCACGCCCTCTGACGGCCCCAGCGCCGCCCGCCGCTCCTACACCGCCCGCCCTTCGTCCCCCGCCCCGCCTCCGTCCCCTCTCTCCTCTCCGCCGGGACCCCGGCCGGCGCCCGGAGCCTCAGCATCTCGGCGGCGGCGAACCGGCTGGCGGCGGGGCTGCGCGTGGAGGCGGCAGGCCCGCCCGGCGGCATCGGCCTCTCCGAGGGCGGCTTCCGGCGCGTGGGCGCCCTCCGCGGCTACGCGCCCCTGGCGAGCGGCGAGGAGGAGGCCGGGGCCGGCCCCGCGCCGCTGAACGCGGGGGCGGCGGGGGAGGTGGAGGGGGCGGGGGGTCGACGCGGAGCGGGTCGGGGTGGGTGGAGGAGAGGGAGGGTGCGGGGGAGGCGGCGGGCCCGCGGCTGCTGCTGCCGGGGGCCCGCGTCGAGGAGTTCCCCTCATCCGCCGCGCCCTCGCCTCGGACGCCATCCTCCAGGCCCGCCCCCCGCGCCCCCCGCCCCGCCCCGCCCCGCCCACCCCCCGCCCCCGCCCCGCAGGTGCCCGACGTGCGGCAGGACCCCGACCACGCCTGCTACGCCTTCTTCGAGGTCCCCGCCCCCGCGCCTCCCTGCCCCCCGGCCCCCCTGGAGCGGGCGGGGCGTGGCGCAGGAGATGCGGGCGGGGAGCGCGTTCGTGGTGCGGACGAGCTTCGCGGGGGAGGCGAACGGGGTGATCTTCCTGGCGCGCCGCGGGCCCTCGCCGCGCCTCGCCGGCGACGAGGCCGAGCTCCTCGCCGCCGTCGCCAAGCAGGTCGGCATCGCCTCGAGCAGGGTGCGCCCCCGCCCCGCCGCCCCCCGCGCCGCCGGCCTCGGCGCGCCGCCGGGGCCGACGGGGGCGGGGCGCAGCGCGGATGCTGGCGAAGGAGCGGCGGGTGAACGCGGCGCTGGAGCGCGCCCGGGCCGCCGCCGAGGAGGTGCCGCCCCCCGCCCCCGCCCCTCACTCACTTTCATTGAGATCCTTCAACTCTATGCTCAATTTCTGCAGACAAACAGCGCCAAGTCCCGCTTCATCGGTCCGCCTGCCCCCCGCCCCGCCGCCCCGGCCCCCTCCCTCCCACCCCGCCGCCCCTCACGCGAGCCGGCGCCCCCGCGGGGAAAAAAAAGCTTCAATGTCGCACGAGATCAGGACGCCGCTGAACGCGGTGATCGGGTTCACGTCGGTGCTGCTGCAGTACGGCGAGTCCGGCAGCGCCGCCTACCGCCTCAGCCCCGAGCAGGCCGACATGCTCGAGACGTCCGCCCCGCCCCGCCCCGCCCTGCCCCGCCCCACGCGCCAGGCCCGCAGGGGGCTGAGTGGGCGGGCGGCAGGATCCGGAGCTCGGGGGAGACGCTCCTGACGGTCATCAACGGTGCGCACGCCGGCCCCGCCCCTGCTCTCCTCGCTAACTGCGACCGCAGACATCCTGGTCCGCACGCCGGCGGGGGGGCGGGGCCGGGGCCCTCGTCCCCGCGGGCGTGCTCAGGAGGGGCCTGGGCGGGGCGCAGGACTTCTCGAAGCTGGAGGCGCGGCGGGTGGAGTTCGAGGAGCGCGCCTTCTCCCTCCCCACCATCATCGAGGAGTGCCTCGAGATCATCGTGCGCACAGCCGCCCGCCCCCTGCGCGATGGCGCCCGCGTAGCCTCGCCGCTGCGTTGGGCGGCGGGGCGGGGGCCTCACGGGCGGGGGCCTGGGCAGGCGACGGAGGCGGGGCGGAAGGGCCTCTCGCTGGCGTGGGCGGTGGAGGAGGAGGTGCCGGCGCTGGTGGTCGGCGACCCCACCCGCCTCAAGCAGATCCTCCTCGTGCGCCCCCGCACCCCCCGGCCCCGCCCCCGCACCCCGCCCCCGAACTCGCCCCGCCGCGGGCGCAGAACTTGTTGTCGAATGCGGCGAAATTCACGGCCAAGGGGGGGATCACGCTCCGGTGCGAGCTGGCGCCCGAGCCCCAAGGAGGCGGGGGCGGAGAGGAGCCCGAGGGGCCCCACGTGGCGACGCCCCCGCCCCTGCTCGGCGCGCCCCTCGGCCCCGACGACCTCCAGCTGCTCTTCGTGCGCCCCGCCGCCCCGCCCCGCCCCGCCCCTCCGAGCCAGCGGGGCAGCACGTCACGGACTCGGGGATCGGGGTTTCGCCGGAGGGGATGGAGCGCCTCTTCATCCCCTTCTCCCAGGTCGACGCCTCCATCACCCGGTGCCCCCGCCCCGAGGCCGCCCCCGCTGCCGGCCCCCCCCTCCCCCTCCTCCAGCCTGACGGGCGCGCGGCGGGCAGGCAATTCGGGGGCACGGGCCTGGGCCTAGCGATCAGCCGGAAGCTGTGCGAGGGGATGCGGGGCCGCATCTGGGCGACGAGCCGGGCCGGGGAGGGCACGACCTTCTCCTTCTACATCGTCGTGCAGCGCGCCCCGGCGCCCTTGTCCCGCCCGCACCCCTCCTCCCGCCGCGCCTCCCTCGCCCCCGTGGCGCCGGCGGGGACGAGCCCGAGCTCGAGCCGGGCCCCCTCGGGCGAGCTCTCCGGCGCCTCCAGCCGGGGCACGAGCGAGGGCGGCGAGGGGGACGAGGAGGCGGCGCGCGGGCGGCGGGTGGCGGTGGCGAGCGCGTGCGCGGTGGAGCGGCGCTTCTTCGAGGTGGAGCTGGGGCGGGCGGGGGCGGCGTGCTTCGCGGCGGCGAGCCTCGAGGAGGCGCTCGCGGCCGCCGCGGGGCCCGTCGACCTCGTCGTCCTCGACTCCCCGGGGCCCCCGAGGCCGCCGCCCTCGCCCAGCTCCCCGTCGCCCCCCCGCCCTCATCCTGCAGCCCCCCGGCCTCCCCCGCCCCTCCAAGTCGGCCGCCGGCCCCGCCGCCCTCTCCCGCCCGCTGCGGCGGGCGGCCCTCTTCCGGGCCATCAAGCGGGCGCTGCTGGCGCCGGAGCCCGGGGCGGGGATGCCGCGGAGCCAGCGCTCGCACTCGGCCCCCAACGCCCTCGACCCCGCCCTCGCCCTCGCCCGCCCCGGCCCCGGCTCCCTCGAGCACTCCCCGCCCCCTCCCGCCCCCTCCCGCGGCAGCTTCGACCGCGAGGAGGCCGCCCGCGTGGGGCAGGGCGGGCGGGGAGCCCCTTGGCGGGGGCGGGCGCCTCCGCGGGCCCCTCCTCCCCGCCATCGTCGCCCTCCCGACGTCGGCGACGCCGCCGCTGCGGCCGTCCCCCGCCCCGCCCCGCTGCCCCTCCACGACCACTTGCGCCCCCAGCCCGTCCTGCCCGCCCCGCCCCCGCCTCCCGCGGCGGCGGCGCCGGTCCTGGAGCTGGAGCCTGCGGAGGGGGGGGAGGAGGGAGAGGAGGAGGGGGCGGGGCCGCCGCCGCGCATCCTGGTGGCGGAGGACAACCTGGTGAACCAGAAGGTGGTGAGCCGCCTCCTCGCGGTCGTGCACGGCCTCCAGACCCTCCCCGGCCTCGTCTGCGTCCCCAACGGTGCGCCCGCCAGCGAGTGAGGGCCCCGCTCGGGGGGCCCCGCCGGGCGCGCCCCCGCGTGCGGCTCGGTGAGTGGGGTCGGGGCGGGGCCAGGGCTGGAGGCGGTGCGGGCGGTGAGCGGGGCGGGGCGGGGCGCTTCGACGTAGTCTTCATGGACCTCTCCATGCCGGTCATGTCCGTGCCCGCCGCCCCCCAGCTCGCCCGGGCCCGCCCCTCTCACCCCCGCCTCCCCCCCCCCCCCCCCCCCCCTTCCCCCCCGCAGGGACGGCCTCGCCGCCTCTGCCCGCATCCGCGCCGAGGTGCCCCCAGACCAGCAGCCGCACATCATCGCCCTCACGTGCCCCCGCCCCCGCCCTCCCCCCCGCCCCCGCCCGCCTGCCGGCCGGCGCTGAGGCTTGCGCTGGGCAGGGCGAACGTGAGCGAGGAGGACCGGCGGGCGTGCCTGGCGGCGGGCATGGACGGCTTCCTGCGCAAGCCCCTCCGCCTCGAGGAGCTCCGCGCCGCCCTCGACGCCTTCCACGCCGCCCGCCGCCCCGCACCCGGCCCACCGCCGCCCGCGCCTTCGCCCCCGCCCGCCCCCGCCGCCCCTGACCCCCTGCCCCGCCGCCTCCCGTCGGCTACCTCCTCTCCGGGGGCTTCCCAGCCCCTCTGTCCTCCACGCTCCACGCTCACTGCTCTCCCCAGCTTTTCATTTGTTATCCTCACGTTGTGTCCATCAGCTTCTTATCTATACTAGATTATATGCATATATACAGCTATTCAAGTACAGAGTTTTTATCAGGTGAACAGCTAGCCATAGTAGCACAGTACGTACACGAATTGTTTTCAAAGCGCTCGATCGCGGGTGCGCATACTAGTACTTTTGCACATTCAGCGCTACTTGTCTATGCTTGCAATTGTACATGTGTCTGCAGCTGGCCTATATAGCGATATCGTTGAGCACGCATGCGGCATATGCATATATATGGCTCCCAGTACTAGTGTGCGCGCTGCTGCGCATCTGAGGCCCTGAGGCTTGAAGCCTCAAGGCTTGAGCCGATAAAGCCAAACCAAACCAATGGCGGTGGCGCTGCGGGACGGCGAGCGGGCGCTCGACCTCTGGCCCGACGGGCCGCCCGTATCGCCCAAGGAATTCCTTCTCCAGCTGCCGCCCGGTCCGCCGCGCCGCTCGCCGCGATGCGGCCGAGCTGAGCCTCGCGGCCTGCAGGCCCGTACACGGTGATGCGCACCGCCCGATCGCGCCAGGCCATCTCCAGCTTCGAGTTCCACGTCGCTCGGCTCGGTGCGGTGCAGGCAGCGGGCGCTCGGCGCCGCGGGCTCAAGTTGGAGGCTAACGCGGCCGCCAACGTGGCCTCTCGCGCGCGCGCCAGCGCACTCGGCCGTTCTGCTCGAACTGCTTCCGGGAGCGCGGGCAGAGGACGAGGCGCGTGTGGGGCGGGCGCTCGAGGGCCGCCTGCGCGCGCACGCGGCGGCGGCGGTGGAGGCCTTTGAGTGGCAGCACGCGCCGCCCGACGGCGAGGAGTGCATGCTCACCGTCCTGCTCGAGCGCCTTCCACAAGCTGGCGCCAGCGTCGCACCCGCGAGTCCGGAGGAGCAAGTGCGCCGCCCGCGCCTGCGTCCACGCGGCCCCCCGCTGAGCGCGGTCGGTGCGCCGGGCAGGCTGCGCGGCTGCGGCTGTGGACGCACGCGGCGGCGCTGCACTGCCTCCCGCCGGAGCGGCCCGTGGTTGTCGAGGTCTTCGGTCCCCCGCGGCGCCTCCCCACCGCCAAGGACTCGCGCTGGATCCGGTCCGACCCCCGCCCCCGCCCCTGTGGCGCGGGCGCTGAGGGGCGGGGCGGGGGCGGGGGCCAGGGAGCGGGCGGGGCTGGAGGCGAGGCGGGGCGCGGGGGCGGTGGAGGTCGTGCTGACGGACGGGGCGGGGGCGCTGCTCGAGGGCCTCGTCTCGAACCTCGTCGTCGTCCGCCGCGACGGCGCCCTCCAGGCCGCCTCCCGCGGCGTCCTCCCGGCCACGTCGCCGCCGCCGCCCTCCGCGCCGCCGCCGCCGCCCCGCCGCCCCGCCCCTCGACCCCACGCCCCGCGCCTCGCCGAGCGCGCGCAGTGGGCCGAGGCCTTCCTGTGCAGTGCGCCCGCCCGCCCGCCCGCCCGCCCGTGCGCCCGACGGCGGCACGCGGCGAGCGGGGCGGCAGGCACGGCGCGGGAGGCGGTGCCGGTGGGGGAGATGCGGGTGCGGGAGGGCCCCGGGGCGGGGGAGAGCGTGCGGCTCGAGGCCCCGGGGCCCGTCACGCGCCGCGTCCAGGCCCTCCTCCGCGACGCCCTCCGCCGTGACGCCGCGCCCTTCCGCCAGCCCCCCTGAGCGCAATCCCCACGTGCATTTGCCCACGTGCATTCACTGTGTACAGCCAAAGCGCAAGCCCGGGGGCGAGCGGGGGCGCGGGCGCGGGGCTACAGGACGGAAGCGAGGTGCCAGTCGGCGTCCGCCTCGGCGAGCGCCCCGCCCTCGAAGAGGTACAGCGCGTACCCCTCCCCGGCGGCGTGCCCCTCCCCGGCGGCGTGCCCCTCGCCGGCCTCTGCGGCCGCGTCGCCGTCGCCCTCGAAGGTCTGCGGGGCCTCCGCCTGGTACGCCACGAACTGCGCGGCCCACGCGGCGCGCCCCTCAGCTCGCGAGCAGGGGAAGCAAAGCAGACCGGCCGGGGGACCTGGTCGGCGTCGAGCAAGTTGGCGGGTTTCGAGAGGACCGTCACCGTTGCGTCGACCTTCACCGCCGCCGGCGTCGCGTTGGCGGCCGCCGGCGTCGCATTGGCGGCCGCCGGCGTCGCGTTGGCGGCCGCCGGCGTCGCGTTGGCGGCCGCCGGCGTCGCGTTGGCGGCCGCCGGCGTCGCGTTGGCGGCCGCCGGCGTCGCGTTGGCGGCCGCCGGCGTCGCGTTGGCGGCCGCCGGCGTCGCGTTGGCGGCCGCCGGCGTCGCGTTGGCGGCCGCCGGCGTTGCGGCGGTGGCCGGCGCCGGGGTCGCGAGAACGATCAAGGGTTTGATGGGCGGCGGGGCCTGTGCCGCTGGCGGGGCCGGTGCGGGGATGACGACAGCCGCGGGCTTCGCCGGGGCGGCCTCCTTGATGGGGGCGGCGGCCTTGGCGGGTCCCTTCGAAGCGGCCTTGGCGGCTCCCTTTGCGGCCTTTGCGGCGGCCTTGCACGCCTCGGCGTCGTACTTGAGCTCAGCGGCCGGCACCGGCACGCCTGCGACCGCGAGGGGCCGTCAGGGCGGGGGCCGGGAGGCGGGCGGGACGGGCGGGGCGGGCCCTTGAAGAGGGAGCGGGGGTCGTGCTTGGCCTCGGCGCGGACGCGGTTCTCGCTGATCGCCTCGCACTTGCCCTTGTAGACGCCCCGCACGAGCTGCTCGTTCTCCTCCGCCGCCGCCGGGTTCCCCGCCGACTCCACCTGGAAGTCCCCTGCGAGCCGCCCCCCCGGGCGAGCTCAGCGGCGGCGGGGGGCGGGGGCCGGGGGGCGCACCTCTGAGATTGTGGAGAGCGTGGATGAGCTCGTGGGCGAGGCCGACGAAGGGCTCGTGCGAGTCGGCGGTGCCGGTGTGGCACGTCGGGTCGTACTCGATGGTCGTCTCCTTCGGCTGCCCCGCCTGCACCCCCTCGTACGCCGTTGTCTTCGCCGCCCCGTGCTTCGGTACGATCACCACTGCCCCCCCGCGCCCCGCGCCCCGTCACCCCCGCCCCGCCCCCCGCGCCCGGCCGCCCGGGCCGCGCACCCGGCTTGTTCAGCTTCAGAGCGATCCGATCGACCTCCTTGATGAGCTTCTTCCCCGTCGCTGCGCGCGCGAGAGAGAGAGCGCGCTCCTCAGCCGCGGGGGCGGCCGGGGAGGGCGAAGGCGGGCCGGCGGCGCACGGCCCGTGCTCTTGAGCTTCATCAGGTCCGAGCAGGTCATCGACTTGAAGCTGCCGGCGCCATCAGGGCCTCGTCGCGGCTCCCAGCGGCCTTCGCCGGGGCTTACACAGTGCACTTTGCCTTGGAGATGGAGCCGGCCGGGCACTTCAGCAGGATGCCCTTGTTCTTCTGCTGCTCGACCTTGAAGCCGAGCTTCCCTGCGCGCCCCGCCACCATCAGCCGACGTCAACCGCCGATCTCAATCGCAGGTTGGCGGAGGCCGCGGGCGCGGTGGCGGAGGGTCGGCCGGTTCACTGGTCTTTGCCATCCCCAGCTCCGCTGGGGCAGCGGGCGACGCGCACCGAGGAAGCCCGGCTTCGGGACTCTGTAGCTGCAGGGCGTCGGCACTGCATCGTTGGCGTCGGCCATCGGCGCGTTCGGCTCATCCTTCACGGCAAACGCGAGCTCCTTGTCACCCCGCGTCGGCTCCCGGTGGAACCACTTAAGCAGGCCCATCACGGCGGGCTGCAAACTCCAGGCGTCGGTCGCTCCAAGAATCGGAGCTCCGTGCTGGTGAAAGCGGGTGCAGGTACGTTTGTATCAAGTTAGCGCGCCTCTGTAGCTGGAGATCCCCCGGCGGCGAGAACACTAGCGCGGTAGCGCAGCCGCTCACCTCGCGCGCGTACCCCCCGATCCAGCTGGATCAAATCTTAACCGCCACCGAACCGTTGACGTGCGCTTAAGCTTCGGGCGCTCAGCGCGGCTGTTATTTGAGCTCGAGTTAGCCGCAAGGTACAAGCTCGAGCCGCCGCGCCGCCGCCCGCGACCCCGGCCCGGAGGAGAGGATCAGCGGTAGCTAAAGCTCATGATCATGATCAAGCGCTAGTGCCGCGCCCCGGTCCCGGGCTCCGCAAGCTGCCGATCCAGGCGCATGAACTAATGCGCGTAAACTAGTACTATGGACTAGTACTATCAGGCTAGTATCAGCTATCGCCCCTGAGCGTCCACGGCGTAGAAAATGGGGCTTATCCGGGCCGCCGCCAGCACCTCGGCCACCGTCGTCACGCGGTTGAAGTCCTTGTCCCAGAGCTGCGGGCGGGAGGCGGTGAGGGGAAGGAGGGGCGGGGGCGGGGCCGGGGCCGGGGGGCGGGCGGGCCTCGACGAGGTGGACGCCGAAGTGGCGGGAGGCGTCGAGGAGGAGGGCGCCCACGTCGCCCCCGAAGCGCATCCCCCGCGTGCGCGTCTCCCCCGACTGCGGCAGCCGCCGCACGTTCAGCAGCGACGCCGTCTCCCCCGCCCACCCCGCCGCCCCCTGCAGCTGCCCCTCCTGCGCCTGCGCCTGCTGCTGCTGCTGCGCCCAGGCGGCGGCGGGGTGCGAGAAGGCGGCCCCCCCGAAGCAGGCGTACATCATCGCCTGCTGCGCCATCGCCGGGTGGCACATGACGGGCGCCATCCCGTACTGCGCCGCCGCCCCGTAGGGCGCCCCGCCGCCGCGCCCGCCCAGCCGCCCGCGCCCCGCATCGCCGCCGCATACTGCGCCTGCGCCTGCGCCGCCTGCGCCTGCGCCGCGGCCTGGGCCTGGGCCTGCGCTGCGGCCTGGGCCTGGGCCGCGGCGAAGGCCTGGGCCTGAGCCTGGGCGGAAATGGAGGAGGAGGAGGGGTCGAAGGAGGGCCGAGGAGCGCCCTCGGGGCGGCGGGGCGGGGGGCGGCGAGGCCGACCCCGACGAGGCCCCCCTTGGTCCTCCCCCTCCTCCACCTCCTCCCCTCCCCGCCGCTGCTCGCCCCTCGCTCTGCCGGCCCCCGGCCCGTCCGCGGCTGCGCGAGCGGAGGGGGCGCGGGGGCGGGGGCGGACCTGGCAGGAGCGGGAGCGGGGCCGGCGGGGGGGCGGCGGGAGCATGCGGCGGCGGAGACGTTGACGGCGAAGCCGAAGCGGGCGAGGAAGGCGCGGACGCGCTGGCGCCCCTCGGGGCTCTCCTGCGCGGGGTCCTGCACCCCGACCGCCGCCCGCTCCCCGGGCCCAAAGAGCGCCCGGTAGAAGGGCTGCTGCTCGTAGTCTGCGCCCCGCGCCCCGCCGCGGTGAGCCCCCGCCCCGCCCCCGACCCGCGAGGCCGGCACCCTCGAGGCGGTAGCACAGGCCGCGGCGGCTCGCCTCCTCGGGCCCCAGCGCTGCCGCCCCGCTCAGAGAGGCCGGGCGGGGCGCGCGGCCGGCGCACCGGCGATGAAGAGCGCGTCGCGCGTGCGGCGCGCAGCGAAGAGGCGCACGCCGTGCCGCAGGCCCATGCTCAGCTGCGCGGCGCTCGCGGGGCTGCGGCGCAGGCGGGGGGCGGGGCGGGGGCACGTTGGAGGTGCCCCAGTTGGTGCGGATGAAGAAGCGGGGGGGCTTGCAGGGGACGCAGTAGACGTGCGGGGGCAGGAGCTCGCACTCCTCGAGGGGCACGTTCTCCGCCGCCTCCTCGTCCGCCTCGGGCGGCTGCCCCTGCTGCAGCGCCGCCCGCCGCGCCTCGCTGGGGGCGAGCGCGAAGCAGTCGCAGCGGGCGAGGAGCCAGTCGAGGAGGCGCTTGGCGGCCGCCTGCGTGCCGGGGACGGGGTCGTGGACGCCGACGGCCGCCGCCGGCCCCTGCTCCCCGAAGAGCTCCCGGTAGAAGCCCTCCCCCGCGTACTCTGCCGCCCCCGCCCCCTCACCGCCCCGCCCTCCCCGCCCCGGCGCGAGGCGGGGCGGGCACCCCAGAGGGGGAAGCAGAGGCCCGGGCGGGTGGCGGCGGCGGCCCCGAAGAGGGCGATCGCGAGGCGGTCGCGGGCCCGGGAGAGGGCATCCGCCGCGCCCCCCGTCCTCCGCACCCGCACCCGCACCTGCGGCCCCGGGGCGCGTCAGCGGGGGGAGGGGGCGGGGGGGCGGGGGGGAGCCGGCCTCGACGTCGCCCCAGGTGAAGGCGACCTCGTAGGAGAGCTCGCCGAGGCCCGAGCAGCGCGACGCCGGCAGCTCCTCCACGTCCGGCGGCAGCCCCGCCCCCGCCCCGCCCCCGCCCCCTCGCCACCCGCACCCGCGCAGCCGGCCCCCGCCGCGGCGCCGGCGGCGAGGCAGGGGCGGCGGGAGCGGTGCCCGGGGGGCGGGGGAGGGGAGGGAGGGCGCCGAGGGAGCGGAGGAAGGCGCGGAGGCGGCGGCGGGCGGGGCGGGTGCCTGGGTGGGGGTCGCGGAGGCCGACGGCGGGGGTGTGTGCGGGGCCGAAGAGGGCGCGGTAGAAGGGCTCGCGCTCGTACTCGAGCGGCTCGAAGGAGAGGTCGTGCTGCAGCGCGTCCGCGGGGCCGTGCAGCGCCAGCAGCGCCCGGTCCCGCCACTGCATGAACGCCTGCGCCTCCGTGCCCCGCCCGAGGGCGGCCCGGAAGGGCGCCCCGCCCCACTCCAGGTCCAGGTGGTCCACCCCCTCCGGCGAGATCGCCCACTGCGGGAGCGGCCCCGCCCGCCACTCCTCCGCCCCCTCCCCCTCGCTCCCCTCCCCCGGGGCCCCCGCCGGGGCCGCCCGCGCCTCCTCCCGCTCCTCCTTGGGGGCCACGGCGGGGGCCTCCTGCGGGAAGCGCTGGGCCTCGGGCGGGGCGGGGCGGGTTGAGAAGGAGGACGGACCTGGAGGGCGCCGACGGCGCGGAGGTACTCGACGAGGCGCCAGCGGCCGGGCAGCGTGCCGGGCTCGGGGTCGTGCACGCCGACCCGGGGCGGCTCCGCCGAGGCGAAGAGCTCCCGGTAGAAGCGCTCCCCCGCGTACTCTGCGCCGCCCCTCAGAGGCGGCCCCGCCGCCGCGCACGGGCCGCGCGCTGGCGCGCGCCCTCGAGCGGGTGCTCCAAGCGCGAGGCCGCCTCCGCCGGGCCGAGGCAGGCGATGATCACCCGGTCCCGCTCCCGCCCCGCCCCCTGCCGCCCCCCGTCGCACCAGCCGGCCCCAGAGCGAGCGCCGCCGCGCCGCGCCGCGCACATCGACGCCGCACTGGAGGGGGACGATGAACTGCGGGGCGCGTCGGGCGGGACGGGGCGGGGCGGGGCGGGGCGGAGGGGGCCGGGGGCGCGCGGGCGCACGTTGGCGCGGCGCCACTTGAGCTGGACGTAGTAGTGGCTCCCCGAGTAGAAGAGGCACCGCGGCAGGAGGTTCCCCCGCTCGTCCACGCACCGGCTGCGGCCCCCCGCCTGCGCCGCGCCCCCCGCTTGCGCCGCGCCCCCCGTATGCGCCGCGCCCCGGAGCGATCGCCAGCGCGCCCGGGCACCTCAGAGGCGGCATCCGCCTTCTTCCGCGGGCGCCCCCTTCCCCTTCTGCGCGGCATCCCCTTCCCCTTGGCCTCCTCCTCCTCCTCCTCCTCCTCCTCCTCGTCCTCCTCCTCCTCGTCCTCCTCGTCCTCGTCCGCCCCGTCCGCCTCCTCCCGCTCCTGCCCCCCCGCTTCCGCCTCCGCTTCCGCCTCCTCTCTCCGGAGCGCAGCCATTCCGGTCATTTCCTCGCGACGCACAGCTCCGGCCTGGAAGGGTGCATCCGTGAGCGCGCGCTGCGGAAGCGGTCGGCGCAGAAGCGAAGGTGGCACGGACCGCGTCGTCCGTCTCGTCGGCATCCCCTTTCGACGCCTCGCTTCCCTGCTCGGAATTCAGCGGAACGCCGCCGTTACATCACCGCCCCAACTCACTTTCTTCATCGTCGGTTCGGGCGGCGCGGGCGCAGGCTCCTCCTCATGACCGCGCCGCACCCGCTTTGCCGAGCTGCGAAACTCCTCTGCGCGGCTAATAGCGTTGGGGGCCGCCACACAGAGCGGCGGAGCGCTTCTGCGGACCGTCTTTGGAACCGACTTCGTCGTCTTCGTCAGAGGGTTGATCGGCGCCGGCCGTTGGCACGCTGCTGTCGATCATGAAGTTGCAGCACTTAGCCGTCGAGCCTCCGGGATCCAGCGCCGAACCAACAGGCTGTGTGCGGGTGTACCCCGCCCCGCCGATCGAATTCTAAATTCCGGCTTCACCGCCCTTGAACACCGGCGGAAAGCGCTTGGAGCGATTTGCTTGGTGGAACTCCGACGAAGCACAACTGAGCGAACCCTCGGTATCATTTGCCGGGCTCAAATGCCGCCGAGGCCGCGAACGTGCGCGGCTTGCTTTTTGTCGCTCTACGACGCATGCGGACTGGCGCTCTTCCTCCTCCGGACTGCGACGTTCAAGAAAACTTTGCCCAGGCCAGGTAGACGGCGATGCGCGCCCCGCCGTGTGCTGGCCCGACACGCAACCGCAGTTGCGAGCTTTGACGACGCCACGCTCTCTCGAATCCGCGCAAGGCTGGCCGCCAGGCCACCCCGGCGCCTTCACCGGGAGCCCGATTGCGCCGTGCTTGTGCCCCTCGTGACAGTTGGACGAGAGAAAGAGCCGGCGCTTCTCTTCACGAGACGGCCTGTCAAGCTGCGCTCTCACGCCGGCCAGGTGATCCGGGCCCCCGAAAGCCGCGCCGGCGGGGCGCCCCCTCGAAGCGCCTCGAGCTCACACGCAAGCGCGCGCACAGGTCTGCTTCCCCGGTGGCCGGGTGCGCGAGCGAGGCGGCTCTCGCGCAGGGCTCGCGGGGCGCGCCTGCTGAGCCGGCGGGCGGGGCGGGGCGTGCAGCGAGACGCGGAGGACGGGTCGCTGGAAGAGTGCGCGCTGCGGGAGCTGGAGGAGGAGGTGGGCGTGCCCCGCGCCCGCGTGCAGCTCCTCGGCGCCTTCCACGCCTGCATGACCCTCGGTGGTCGCCCCCGCCCCGGCCCCGCCCCGCCCCGCGCCCCTCCCGCCTGGCGCTGACGCGGGGCGGCGGGGCAGGCTCGGGGCACGTGGTGAGCCCCGTGCTGGGCTGGCTCGGCGCCTTCGAGGACCTCAAGATCGCCCCCTCGCCCGACGAGGTGCACCCCCCGCCCCCCTCACCCTTTACCCCCCCCCCCCCGACCGGGGTACGGTGGGCAGGTGGACGCGGTCTTCGCGACGCGGCTGTGCGACCTGGCGGACCCCGCCTTCACCCTGCCCCCGACCCTCGCCTCCGCCGACGGGCCCGTCTTCAGGGCCCCGCCCCGGTGCCTCCGACCCGCCCGCGCCCGCCGTCGCCCTCTCATCCCGCCCGCCCTCCCGCGCGGAGCGCCAGAGCCGGCTCGCCAGAGGGCGCCGCAACGCCCATCTGGGGAATGGCGCGCCCTGCCCTCCCCCCGCGCCCCGCGCGCGGCGGGGCTGACGTGGGGGCGGCAGACGGCGCGGCTGACCTGGGAGGTGCTTGACGGCGTCCTCTCCGATCCCGACGACCCCACCGCCCCCCGCACAGATTAGCCCGCCCCGAGGGCCCCAGCTCCCCGGCGTCCCTCTCCTCCCGCCATCGTGCTCGGATCTTGTGTTCGTTTTCGTCACATGAACTGTACTTGATTCGTGGCCCCTCGACTTGTCTGCTGTACACCTCAAGCCGGCGCCATGCCCGCCGCCCCTCTCTCGGCCACGAGCCAGCTGGAGCAAACGGGGCGGGAATAATGAAGTACGCATTCGATTCACATAGTCTTACAACAACAGCAGCATCATGTCTGCACAGGCTCTCAAAATTGGTCATAAATACGCTTCATAACTAAAACTAGGGCAAGTGTTATGCAGGCACGCCCGGATCCCGTCTACCCAAGCTGCCGAGGGAGGAGCCTAGAGGCAACATGAAACTGAACTGCACAGGAGAGCGCGGCGGCGCGCGCCGGCCGGCCGCGAGGAGAGGTTTACGCGAGGGTCTTCTTCTCGCCGTTGACGACGGCGTAGGCGCCGGTGGGGAAGATGTAGTCCGAGCCGCCGGGGCCGTGGATCTGGATGCCGGTGAAGACGGCGTAGTCGCAGTTCTTGCCCTTGGTCGACTTCTCGATGTAGCCCTGGAGGTACTCGGCCTGGGCCTCGGCGGCGGCCTGGGTGATCTCGGGGAGGCTCTTCTCGCCGCCGGCGCCGAGCTTGTCGAAGACGAGCTGGGCGAGGAGCGACTCCTCGAGGTCGCCGAAGTCAACCTCGGGGCGCTTGTCCATCTTGCCGTTCTTGTACCGGCCCTGGATCGCCACCAGCGCGCCGCACGCGTTGGACGGCGCAGCCCGGCCCACGCGGTTGCACGCCCCGATCGTCCCGTCCTCGCCGATGGCGATGTGCGGCGCCGCAATGAACACTGCGCGAGGCGGCTCAGCGACGCCGGCGGCTGCGAGGAGGGGCGCGCCAGGGGCACTGCGCACCGTACTTCTCCTTCTTGTCATCGCCGGTCTGGGGGGAGTGCGCCTCCGCCGCGCCGAACGCCGTCACACCCGCCGAAAGCATGCCGCCCATGCCCGCCAGGCCGGAGAGGTCGAACTGACCAGGGCGGAGAGTCAGCGCACAGTGCAGAGAGGCGCGGCGAGGGCACAGCGGGGCAGGCTCACCGCGCCGACGGCACCCTGGGCCCACGCGCCCTCGATCTTGCGGAAGAGGGGCTGGCAGAGCTCATCGCGGCACAGGCAGATGGCGGGGATGACGTTCTGCAGGGGGTAAGGGCCGGAACGGGGCGGGGCGGGGCGAGCGAGGGGCAGGGGCACCTTGCCGTTGAAGCCGAGGGGGTTCAGCTTCTTCTGGGTCTCCTTGATGAACGCCTCGCCGGTCACCGCGCCGGGGTAGAGCGCCTCGAGCTGCTCAGTGAAGGCCTTGGTCGCGGTGGCGGCGCTGCGCGGCGGGGCCGATCAGCGGGGAAGGCCGGCGCCAGGGCGGGGCGGGGCGGGGCGCACGCGAAGGCGGGCTTGGTCTTGACGGAGAGGAGGGCCTGGAGGGAGACGGCGGCCGCGGCGCCCATGACGGTACGGCGGCTGGTGGTCATCTTCTTCTCCTCGGCGACGGGCTGCGCGCGCCGGCCATCATTAGCCATCGGTCCAGCAGCGAGGCGACGCGAGGCGAGGCTAGGACCGTCCGCTAGGCTCTAGCAAGGCTACGAGAGCAACGTACGCGCTCGCCTACGTGCGCGCGCGGTCGGCGGGGCGGCGAACCTTCTCGGCGGAGGCGGAGACCGAGAAGGAGGTGGAGGGGGCGGCGCGGGCGGCCTTCTTGGCGACGGCATCGCCGAAGAACGCCTTGTTCTGGACGCGCGCGGCGCAGCCGCAGGCCGGGCCATGGCCGCAGGGGGCCTTCACGCAGACGGCCGAGGCGGTGCTGACGGCCTGGCTGGCGCCGACGACGGGGGCGACGGTGGCGAACGCGTTCATGGTGCTGGCTGGGAGGGAGGCGGGAGGGCGGCGAACTTACTACACGACTGTCCGCCGGTTCTTCGCAGCTGCCGGGTCAACCTCGGTCCCCGTTGCGAACTGGCCCGCTGTTATAGGGTTCAAAAAAGTAATAGTGGGAGAAATTTTATTAAAGAATGTCATTTCGAGGATGATGGAGCGATAAAGAGCTGCTGGGATAATGATAGTCATGATCACGGGGTGCCTCAAGGGGGCACCCCTACGGATCCCCTACGGCCACCTGCACCCGATCGAGCGCGCGCGGCCGTACGCGTTCGCGTACGCGTGTACGTGTCACAGTGTCCCTGCGCGGCCGGCGCGGCAGCCGCGGCTATACGCGCTAGCTATAGCTGTAGCTTGCGGTGCACGTGCGGCCCATATGGCAAGAGTCCCGACTTCATCGATATCCAAGATTCCCAGATAGACGTTCTCCAGAGGCCGGAAGCGGTGGGCGGGGTCTCGAGCGAAGTCCTGCTATTCACTGAACCTACACTGTGACAGCTAGTCTAGATCTGCCTGGGTCCTGCGTAAGCTAGCGGGCGGCGGCGGGGCCTCATGTGTCGAACTCGCCGAGGGGCTCCGAGGCTGCCTCGATGGCGACGGTGCCCTCGAGCAGGGGCAGGTCCTCCTCCCCCTCGAAGTAGTACTCCGCGTACCCCGCCTCCGCCTCCGCCGCCGCCGCCGCCGCCTCCCCGCCCGCCGGAGTAACCGTCTCCGTCGGCGTGGTTTCGGTGGCAGGGGGGGTCTGGGCCGGAGGGGTAGTTTCGGGGGTGGTCTGGGTGGTGGGAGGGGTGGTGGTCTCGGGAGTCGTCGCGGGAGGGGTCTGGGAGGCGGGAGGGGCGTCGGAATCGCCGCTGCCGCTAGCGTCGGCGTCGGCCTCGTCGGTGTCGGCGTCGGGGGCGTTGGGGTCGGGGGTGAGGGCGCCGGTGGTGGCGTCGAAGGTGGATGTGATGTTCTCGTTGACCGCCTGGGGCACCACCTTGATGCCCTTGCCGTCCACGTTGTTCACGTAGCTGCGCGCGCGCGCCCAAGTCGGTCAGCGCGGGGCCGGGGAGGCGGGGCGGGGCGGGGCGGGGCGGGGCGGGCGTACTTGATGAGGTTGGTGGCGCAGGTGCCGGGGTTGGTGACGGTGGGCGTCTCGGCGCTGGCCGTCTTCTCGTCGAACTCGAGGCCCTGCACCTGGTACTCCTCCCACGACTTCTTCAGGTCCATCAGGAAGTTGCTCGCCCCCGCGGGGGCTGGCGGGAAGGCGATGACGGTCGGCACGCCCATCGTGCCCGTGTAGCCGATGTCGTGGAAAAAGGCGCCGGCCTCGGTGCTGCCCTGCTCGTGCACGATGTTGATGTCGATGCGGGCGATGACGACCTTGTCGGCCGCCGTCTTCTGTAGGTCGCACGCCGCCTTGTCCATCTCGGGGCCGAACATGCGGCAGAACTTGCAGTTCGCCTCGTCGGTCACCACGACGAGCACCGTCTTGTCCTTGCCAATGAGCTCCCGCGCCTCGGCCCACTTCATGCTCTTCGCGCACTGCTCCCGCTCGATGATCGCCCCCGCCACGATCCCCGTGTCCGCCGACGTCGCGTCCTTCGCCGTCTCGTCCGCCGTCACCGTGTTGCCCTTCGGCAGCACCACGTTGCCCTCCGCGTCCACCGTCGGCTCCGCCGCCGTCTGCTCGGCCGGCTGCGTCGTCTGCTCGGCCGGCTGCGTCGTCTGCTCGGCCGGCTGCGTCGTCTGCTCGGCCGGCGGCGTCGTCTGCTCGGCCGGCGGCGTCGTCTGCTCGGCCGGCGGCGTCGTCTGCTCGGCCGGCGGCGTCTGCTCGTCGGCGAACGCGAGCTCGCCGTCATCGTCGACCATCGCGACGGCCTCGTCCAGCTGGCTCGCCCCCGACGCCGAGAACTTCTGCGCCCAGCGCACGTCAGGGGGGCGAGTGGGGCGCCGGGGAAGGGCCCGGGCGCACGCTGCCGAGGCCTGCGACGAAGTTCGTGAACGCGTCCCCCGCGCTGCCGTCAGTAGTGCCTGTGTAGAAGACGTGCGTGCTCTTCGAGAAGCCGGTCTGGCCCTGCAGGTTCGGCGAGAACGCCACGATGGTCGGAGCCGACTCAATCTTCAGTTCGTTGATAATCTGCGGGCGTGCAGACGCTCAGCGCGACACGGCGGGTACCGCAGGCGCCCCCGGCAGGGCGCAATCGCACCGCCTGCAGCTCCGCAGCCTCCGCGTCCGTCCGGTCGGCGGTGATGTCGACAGGCACCTTGTAGAACTTTGTGCTGTCGCTGGCATACGAATTCGCAACACTGTTGTAGACGGGGTCGAAGCTTTGGCACTGCGCATCGGAGTCTTAGGAGCCGGCTCTTTAGTGGCGCGGCTGTCGAGCAGGACCGAGACGCACGAATCCGCAGTTATCCACGTCGCCAATGTTGGCGATAATGGTATCCTGCGTTCCGTCGAAGATCTTCGCCTTCAGATCCGCCCACGAGATTGTCTGGGCCATCCTGCCCTTTGTGTGTGACGAGATATAACTGCGACCCCCATCGTGAGCTTGGGCAACAGTGCAACGCGCGAGCGAGCCGCCCTGCTGGGAAAGTCGGCGGCGAACCTCGCTTCACGGAGACCTCGGAGCCGGAGAAACAGGCGAGGCTGGAGCGGCTTCTCAGATGACTGGCTTAGTCGCCGCTGGTGTGGACTGGCTCCGAAGCTTCTGCGAGGCCTGCTGGGTCTGCTGGGCGGGTCGAAGGCCGAACAGAATGAGCCTCCTTACACGTTTTTCGGCTCCTAGTATGGGCTCCTGGTACTTGCGTACCTACCTCTGTACCCCAGCAGGTGAGTGTTAAGCGGAAACACCGCGGAGCTACCGGTATAGCTAGCTATAGCGGCACTTAGCGCTAGGCTCCGCTAGCCCGCGGCCGCGGGCCGCGGACCATATGCGCGTGCATGGCGCGCGCATCATGGCATGAGTGCATGCGCATATGACTCGTGATGAGCAGGGCCTGCATGCGCATGAGCAGCTGCTGCAGGCGCGGCGGCCGCGGTGGCGTGGCGCGCGCTCGCGCGTACGCGTGCGACATATGCATGCAGCTGCAGCTGCAGCTCGAGCGCACGGCGCCGCGGCCAGCAGCGCGCTGGCGCAGCTAGCTCTGCAGCGCTAGCCGGCGCCCTAGCGCGCGCTGCCGGCCGCGCCGCGCCAGCCATGCTATGCACGTGCACGTACGTATACGCGTACGCGTACGCGTACGTAAATACACGCGCACGCGCACGCGCACGTATGCAAAGCACCTCGAGCTCGAGCTCGAGCTCGAACTCCAGCTCCAGCGCTGCGAGTACTATATAGCTACTATATATTTGCTCTAAATTTAGCCGGGCACCCCTTCAGCTTGTTGGGCCCCGGCAATGGGCCGGCATGCGCATCATCATGATATCGATCAGCGGCAGGCTGCAGCCCAGCATGCCGGCCGCGGGCTCTAGCTCCTTGATCGAGTCGTCCGCTTCCGGCTAAAGATTCAATGGCTGTGGTCATGGGTCGAATGCATGAGAAGATCTCTGAAATGCGAATGCGAACTAGACTCTGCGTGAAGGCCCCCTGCGGCCACGGCCCGGCCTGCAGCTGCGCCGCGCGCGTCCAGAACAAGGCGTTCTTCGGCGATGCCGTCGCCAAGAAGGCCGCCCGCGCCGCCCCCTCCACCTCCTTCTCGGTCTTCGCCTCCGCCGAGAAGGTCCGCCGCCGCCGCCGCCGCCGCCGCCGCCGCCGCCCGCGCGTAAACAAGGACTCGATTCTAGTGGGTCGGAAGCGCCTCGCGGCGGCCGCGGGGTCCACGCCGCGCCCAGCGCAGCGCCAGTGCAGTTCCAGCTGCGAGCGCAGCTGGCTGATCGCGGCCGCCGATCGCGAGGAAGAGGAGAAGCGGGGGGCCGGGGGCCGGCGCCTCAGGAGCTCGAGGGGAGCTGGAGGAGCTGCGTGTCGGCGGGGTCAAGGGCAAGAGCCAGGAGGCGCGCGAGGGCCCCCGGGCCGGGGCCAGCCACGTGGGACCAGCCGCGCCGCAGCCCGCCCCCTGCGCCCCCTGTCGCCCCCGGATGGAGCGCGACGGCGCGGCCGGGGCGCCGGCGGCCTGCAGGCTCCGCACCGTGGACGGCGACGAGGGCGGCGTGGCGGCCGTCGCGCAGCCGCAGCAGCGCCGCCCAGCGCTCCCGCAGCGCCTCGCCCACCAGCTCCCCCGCCTCCGCCGACGCCAGAACCTCCTCCACCTCCTCTGCGCCGTACGCGTCCGAGGTCGCGGCGCGCTCGTGCACGTGCGAGCGTGGCGCGAATTTGTAGCTCGCGCGCGGCGAGACCAACCTGGCCCAAAGCGATGCGGCGGGCAGGGCGGGATTGCGACGGGAGCCGCTCCGTACCTGGGGGAGCGTTCGGCGAGCTTCGGAGAGCAAGTACGCGCCAGCTGCAGCCGCAACGTTAACCGCGGCGAAAGAGAGAGATTGCACCGTCTTACGACATCCGCCCACTCCTGATCCTCGAGCAGTTCGGAGGCGTCAACGACGCAACTAGCCGAGCTACCTACGAGGCGCTCCTCTTCCGCTCGGACAACGTACGCTGTCTTCGCGTTCCGTTCCGCGTTTGCCGTGACTGGGAAGCGCTTGGCAAGGATCGCATTCCAGGCCGAGGCGGCAGCGGCTCTCAAAGTGCGGCAAGCGGCCTCCGCGGCACACAGGGAGCGAGCGTCGAGACGCTCAAGCACTGCGGGTGCGGTCACTCAGGGGAGCCTGAGCATCGAATTCGCAGCAGCAATGAAGCCGGGTGCACCTAGCCGTAGGAGATCATGCGGAAGGTCGAGGAAGTCCGGCGAAGCGCATTTTATCATCCTCGTTCCGATGCCCGTGCCCCGATGCGCAGCTGCCGCATCACTCGCTGGGGGTAGAGCTCGCCCGAAATCATGGACATACCCCTACACAGAGGCGAAAATGTTCAGCTGCATCGTTCCCAGGCCGCCTGCGGCGTCGGCGCCGTTGTCGTTGCCGTCAAGCGCAACATGCACGGCGCCGGTGGGCCTCAGAGTTAGACCGGCCCGCAGCGGAAAACATGGGACGCCGCAGCACAGCCTTAGGTTCATAGCTGGTGCTCCTGTAAGCGCGTCGGCATTGCTCCGCCCGGTCCGCGCCGTGCGTCGCCCGCCATGCGCCGCGGCGCCGCGGCGTGCAGAACCGGGCCCTATAGCCCAGGCACGCATCGTTTTGGTGCGCGGCGTCCGCGGACGAGCCGAAGGAAGCGTCTAGCTCCAGCGTGCGTGCCAGATCCCACGTCGTGCCAGGTCTCGTGTCGTGTCCAGGCCGCTCAACCAGGCCCGCACGTGCAGGCGGCGCCGGCGCGGGCCCCGGCGGCGCCCCCGACACGGTACGGGGCGGGGCGCAAGACACGGTACGATCAGGCGCGGGAGGCGAGCGGGCTCGACTCGGAGACGTTCGACCGCTACGAGGACGAGCTGAAAGACCCCGTGCGCGCGCATGCGCCCGGCCCGGGCCCCCGCCCGCCGCGCCGCCGGCCCTCGTGAGTGACCCGTCTCCTGCGCAGGTCATCTTCATCGAGGTGAGGCGCAGGCCCCGCGCCGGAGCGCGCCAGGAGCGGCGCGCCGCTGAGGGCGGGTTCGGGGGCGGCTCGGCAGTGGCTGGTCCCGCGGCCCGTGCGGCTGTTCCTGTACGCCGGCATCGGCGGCAACGCCCTCCTCGGCGCGGTGCGCGGCGGCCCACCGCGCCCCGTCGCTCGGGGGCGGGGCGCGAGGCGGGGGCTGGGGCGGGGCAGTTCATCCAGGGGACGGGGGTGCTGGCGCGCTCGTCGCGGGGCGAGGCGCTGGGGGAGGAGCTGCTGGCGAACCTGGGGCTGAACCTCGCGGGGGCGGCCGGCATGGCCGCCGCCTTCCTCCTCGACCGCTGGCTCGGCGAGCGCCGCCGCGCCCGCCGCGCCCGCATCCGCGAGATCCAGGCCCGCCCCCGCCCGCCCCCGCCCCGCCCGCCCCCCGTCTCACCCGCGCCTCCGCAGCGGCTACGAGCCGAGCGGGAGGGGGCGGGGCCGGCGGTGCGGGCGGCGCGGGCGGAGAAGGAGCGGGCGGGGGCGGCGGTGGTGGGCCCGGGGGGCCGGCGGCGGGGCGGCCAAGCGGGACGAGGCGGAGCGGATGCTGCGAAGGCTCTCTCGCATGGGGCCGGCGCGCCCTCCCGCCGTCCCCTGCGCCGCCCGCCCCTCCCCGGCTGAGGGGCGGGCAGGTGCCGATCGTGGGGAGGCGAAGGCGCGCGTGCTGCGGGAGCTCGTCGCGGCGCTGCCCCCGGCGCCCGCGTCGTCGAGGCCCGCACGCGCCCCGCCCGCCCCTCCCGCGCCCAACTGCGGCGCCGACTGCCCCGGCGGGGCGCGCGCAGGTGGGCACTTTCCTGGGCTACTCGGCGATCTCGATGGCGCAGGCGCTGCCCCGGGGGCGGAGGTCGTGACCTACGAGAAGGCGGGCGCCCTCGCGCGCCGCGGCGACGGGGGCGGGCTCTGAGGGCGGGGCGGGGGTGCAGGACGTGCGCTTCGGGCTGCCGGCGATGCGGTTCGTGCAGCAGGCGGGGATGGGCGGGCGCGTGGACGTCAAGCTCGGCGACGCCGTCTCCCGCATCCCCAGCGACGCCGCCGCCTGGCGCCGCAGGCCCGCGCCCCCCGCCCGCCCGCCCGCGCCCCGCGCCCCGCGCCCCGCGCCCGCGCCCGCGCCCCGGGCGCCGGCCTCTGCTGAGGGGGCGGCAGCGAGCGGGGGGCGGTGATCGACCTCCTCTTCCTGGACGGGGCCCCCGGGGCGCGCCCCGGCCCTCCCCCGGCCCCGCAGCCCTCCAGCTCTCACCCCCGGCAGGAGTACGAGGCGTACCTCGAGGCAGCGCGCCCCTACCTCCGCCCGGCCTCGGTGCGCCCCGTCCCGCAGGGGCCGGGGCGCGCGGGGGCCGGGGTGACGGGGGGCCCCGGGCGGGGGCCGGGGCCAGGTGGTGGTGGCGGACAACACGGGGATCTTCGGGGAGCAGCTGGCCGGCTACCTCGCCGCCGTCCGCGACCCGCCCGCTTCGCCTCCGAGGTCCCGCCCCGGCCCCCGCCCCCGCCCGCCCCGCGCCTCCGCCTGACGGGGCGGGCGGCCGGGGCAGTCGATCGAGGCGCCGCTCGCGAACTACCCCGACACGATCGACGCCATGGAGAAGAGCGTCCTCCTCTAGATCAAGGACCCCTCCCCTTCCGATTGGTACTGTGTACTGTCGACGTCAACTGCCGCTGTGTAGAAGTACGTGTAGCCTAAATTATGGCAAGGCCAAATTGCAACACCTGGATTGGATCGAATTTCTAGGTCATCTAGATCTAGATCACAAGGGTAGAGCCGTGGCGTCCGTACGGATGGGAGCATGCGCAGCCGGCGCCGTGAAGGCTGAAGTCGATTTCGGAGCTAGTGCACATGCCACGGTGAAATCTTAATCGGATCTGCAGCCTGTGCAGGCCCGCCAGCGAAGGCTGCGACGCGCGTGGCGGGCGACGCTTGAGTTTCTCGGACGCGGGAGGGCGCTGGCGGGAACGATGACGTTGCCATCAGGAACAGCAATTCACAAACCGCTCTGACCTTGCGCGTGGAGCCCGGCTGATGCTCCGCTAGCTTGCTCCCCCGCTTCCCGCCTCCAGCGGCAGCGCGTCAGCAGCCGGCACGTCCAAGGATGGTCCCATTCGATCTCCAGGCACCGCCCGTCACTTCCGTGGCGCGAAAGCGGACAGCCGGCGATCTCAGCGATCCCAGCGGCAGCGCGGGGCCCGGGACGCCGGCGAGCGAGGACGGCGCGCTCGGTTCGCTGCTGGAGGGCTTCGCCCTGCAGGTGGACGCGGCGTCGGCGAGCGTCGATGGCGGCGCCCCGCAGCCGCCGCAGACGTACGAGGAGGCGTGGGCCTACCTCAACAGCGAGGAGCACGGTCCGCGCGCCCGCCCCGACGCCCTCGCGCGGCGCGGCGTGCCCCGCCGACGCCCGCGGCAGCGGCTCTTGGCCTGCAGATCTCGGACATCCTCGCCGCCCTGCCCAAGTGGGCGTCCGAGGCCCGCGCCCGCTCCCTCGGCGCCCGGCGCCAGCGCGCCGCCGACGCTCGGGGCGCAGGTGGCGGCGGAGAGCGTGCTGGCGAGGCAGCGGCAGCGGCGCAAGAAGAAGAAGCAGCGCGGGCCGAGGCAGCCGCCCGAGGCCGCAGGCGGCGGGGGCGGGGGCGGGGCGCAGGAGGGGGCGGGGGCGGGGCGCGGGCCGTCGTTGATCTGGCGCACTTCGAGCCGGTGGGGAGGGGCGAGGCGGCGGGCGCGGTGCTGCCACTGCGGGGCGGAGGTTGCGCTGGAGGGGGGTCGACGTCGGGGGCGGGGCAGCACCTGGCGCGGGCGCACGGCCTCGAGCTCCCCAGCGCCGCCCGCCGCCGCGACGACGACGCCGCCCTCCTCGCCGCCGCCGCCCTCCGCCGCGCCTCCGCCCCCGCCCCGCCCGCCCCGGCCCCTCCCGCCCGGCCCACGCCCCGCCACCCGCCCTTCGCCGGCTCCTCCCCCGCCCCCCGCGGGTCCCCTGGGCGACCTGGCGACGCTTGCGCTCGGGCCGGCCCGCCGCCCACTTCTTCCTGCCTCTGCTGCTGTCGCTTTCGCCCCGCCGCCTTCGCCCGCGACCTCGCCGGCCCGCCCCCGCCCGCCGGCCCGCGGGCGGCAGCGGCGCCCTTGCCCTCGCCCCGTCGGGCCTCCCCTGGGGGCGCCCCTGGGCCGTGCGCTCTGCAGAGCCGCCGCCGCGCCCGCCGTCTGCGCGCCCGGCGCCCCCGTCGCGGCCGCCACCTCAATCCAATCTCCGGCCACGCCAGCCGGAAGCCCGCCTTCGCCGTGCTCCCCGCCGGCGCCGCGCTCGCCGGCGGGGCGCCCTCGCCCGCCTCCCGCCCCGGGGGCGCAGGGTTGGCCCCCGCCTCTGCCCCCGGCCCTCACGCTTCCTCCAGCGCCCCCTCCTCCGGGGCAGGCCCACCCGCTGCCCTCCCCACAGCGCCCGCCCGCGCCCCGCCCCGCGCCCGGCGCATCCGGGCCGGCGGGGCCCGCGGCCGCGGGCGGGCCCTCTGGATGGTCGGTGGCGGGGAGGGAAGGGGCGGAGGCGGGGGAGCGGCAGCGGCGGGCGGCGCGGTCGTTTGTGTGGGGCTACTTCCGGCGGGAGCGGGCGGGGCCGGGGGGCAGGGAGGTCGCCCGCTGCACCCTCTGCCCCGACGCCGTCCTCTCCTTCTCCGGTGCCGCCCCCCATCCCCCATCCCCCCATCCCCCCCCCCCCCCCCCCCCGGGAGCCGACGTGCAGCCCCGGCAGGGTCGACGTCGAGCCTCTCCTACCACTCCGCCACCAGCACGGCGTCCAAGGCCCCTCGAGCTCCCGCCCCGCCCCGCCCCCGGCCCCGCCCCCGGCCCCGCCAGCGCCCCCAGCTTCAGCCCCGGCCCCCGTTACCGCCCCCGTCCTCGCCCTGTCATTTAGTCATTGACCATGGCACCGTACGCTTGGCACCCGTTGACCGGGACCCTGCAGCTGGTGTAAGGAATTCGAACTCAGGAACTGATTTGAAAAACTTTTTTGGGGTTCAACGGTTATGCGCACTGCGGCATGCGTGATCATGACCGTCGGACAATTCAAGTGGCTTCATGATCAAGGCTTGGGGCCGGGCACCACTGGACGAAGTTGGAGCGCTGGCACTGCCGCAGTGCGCATGCGGCACTGCAGCAGTACTCGTGCGCCCAAGACTCTCACTGAGTCAGGCTCTCAGAGTCTGCTGCTGAGACCGTCGGACTCTGAGACTCTGAGTTTTCAAGTTTCACGAGTCCGACCGTAGGACGGTCATGATCACTGAGTCATGCCATGATGGCTTATATATGAGGGCCATCAATGGGCCAAACGCGAAAAGTCAACTCCGAGAGCTCGAGACTCGGAAGTGACGCTTGGATTGCGGAGGTTCTTATAACCGCCGCAACAGCTGTGGGGGTACCCCTTCCGAGGCTGGCGATCGCGGCGATCACGAGCCGATCGCGACCCTGGCGATCGCGATTTTCTCCCGATCGCGACCCTTTTCGATCGCGATTTCGAGATCGGGGGCATTTCTGCGATCGCGAGAAAGGAAAAATCGGAAAAGGCCGAAAAGTGCGTTTTTCACGCGTGAAATCGACCCAAAACGAGGGTTCGAATCCCGGGGCCGGATTTGGACTTGGGTAAAATCTCGAGTCAAAATGGGAGAAAAATGCGACTTGGGACTTGGGACTTGGGACTTGGGACTTGGGACTTGGGACTTGGGACTTGGGACTTGGGACTTGGGAAGAGTCGGAGTCAGAGTCTGGACTCAAAAGCGGGGAAATTTTCGGAAGGGGAGAAAAATGGCAGACGAGCCCTATTACGATTTCCCCTTTGAGTTGAATATGGCATTCGAGAGGTTGCGCGAGTTCTGGCGTTGGCACATCACAGGACATGACATCCCCGGAATAAGACCAGTGCCCAACACACAGGGCGTCCTCGAAATTGTCCGTCAATATCCGCGTCGATTCAATGAATGGATTGAGTTCCACGCGACGAACCGTTTCCAAAGTCTCCCGAGGCCATACGCGAAAATTTCGTGAGGCTGGTGGGGCCAGGCTACGACAACCCTAACAATCATCGACACGTACCACATGAAGACAGGGCTATTGTTCGACGGGGACGGCGCATGAGACATCGCAGGGAGGCACGGGACGAGCGGACAGCCCTTCGCACCGGGGTAGGGCTCATCGAGAGGGAGGGGTACAGCCCCGGGATGTAGGGTACACCCAACCCCGAGACTCGACCTTCGGCGGACGCACTCGGGCGATTTCCGTCAGGCCGGCTCAGCGGGGTAGGGGGGCTTCGGTCCAACTTTTTTGCGGTCCAGTTTGCAGCAAAACAGGGGGGAGAAGGGACGTTTTCCGTGAGATTTCCTTCGGCCCAACATTTTTTTAGGTCCAGTTTGCAGCGAAGGAAGGGGGGAGAAACGTAAGAAAAGGCCAAATTTGGCTTTTTTCAGGCCAGTTCGCAACGTTTCTGCTGCAAACTAGCCCAGGAAAAAATTCGCCCACAAAACCGCGGTCCGCCGCCATTTTGGCTCACTCTTACAACGGGTTCGCCGCCTTCTCTCAGCCCAAGCAAACTCTGCCTCTCCGAATTTTCACAAGTCCGCTCTCTCAGTCACCTCACGTTTTGCCTTTGCTGATCTCTTTTCCCTTTGCGCAGATGTCGCCTGTCTCTGAGATTCCCTCTGAGCTTGCCAAGGACTTTGCCAAGGCTCGCAATCTGCACAAGTCCGGACTTTGGCCTACCCTGCCATGGAGCGTCGCGCCAAGGCACTGGGGTACAACTACGGCTCCTACCACGGCTTGAACGGCGTCTGCTACCTTGGCCTTTTCCGCAAGGATGACGTCAAGAATCCCGAGCCCAAGCCCGCGCCGTCATTCGTCCCAACTCCCGAAATGCTCCAGCTTCAAGCCGAGTCTGCCGCCGAGACACTCGCCTGGGCCAACCCCCCTCAAGCCTTCACGAATTACCCCCCTCCGTCATCGTCGTCATCTGCCCCCGAGCCTGCCCCTCAGCCCGTCGCCGAGCCCGCCCCTCAGCCCGCCGATGACGCCAAGTCCGAGGCCTCTGACGCCGAGTCTGACATCAACGACTTCATCGACTTTGACGTGCCGATTCCATACGACTTGAGTCGTCTTCTGACTCTGAAGGCGACAACGAAACCCGACTCGCAAGCGCCGCATTATCAAGACCAAGTCAATCGTCAAGAAGAAGTTCATGGAGACTACGTCATTCACCGACAACTCCGAGCGCGTCAAGGACCCCGCAAGGAAAACGCCAAGGACTTGAAGCTCGGCGCTGGCATTGCCCGTTCTCGTGTGACGTCACACTACAGCGAGCGCCTGACTCAGCACGTCAAGACCATTGAGAAGCGCGTCCTCTGCAACGAGCTCCGCAAGGAGTTGGGAGCGCAAGCGGCGCACGAGCGCCTTGTCCAGTACCAGATCAACAAGGCGCGGATCGCCGAGCGCAAGCAGAAGGAGGCAGCCGAGCTCAAGGCGCGCATCGAGGCTCAGCAGCAGCGCGAGGCAGAGGCGGCAGCGGCCTTGGCGGCGCAGCGCGAGCGCGAGCGGCAGGACTTGGTGCAGGCAGCGCAGGCCTTCCCGCATTCCCTTAAGTCGGCGCCGAGGGCCTCATTGAGTTGGTTTCCGATGACGATGACTCTGACTTTGAGATGCTGTAAATAGTATTGCGTCATTCCATTGTACATACTTGTAAAAATTGGCCGACTATTTCAGTTACGACTTGGCGCGATCCTGGGACTTGGACTTGGGACTTGGGAATTTCTTGATGTGTGCAATTGCAAATGTCGATGCAGAGGAAGCGCCCAAGACGTGATCGCACAGTTCATAGATCAGGTCAAGGACCTTAGACGCTGGGTGGTAGAGCAGGCCTCGCGACCGAATCGACAGCGCCAACCCTGGCCGGTGCTAGAGCTGGCCCGGGCAGGGTGGCTAGACACGCATTAACTCTGGCGGGGCCCTTTACGTTCGGAGCCACGACGAGGGCAGGATTATCGACGAGTTCAAGCGCATCTGGTTCGCCTGGGCTCCAAGCTCAGCATACTCTCGACCCTCCCGGACCACATTCGCATGCAAATCTCGAGTGGTACGCGAAGGCAAGGGACTCGCAATGGGACGACGTAAATTTGCGCGACTCTCGCGCTTGCGCTCGGCTGTGACGGCGTATGTCACAAACTATGATTATCACGTCAAAAAGCCCCAATTCGAAGTTGAGCCAATTCCGATGAATCTGGTACCCCTGGGATGGGAAGAGTACCCCGAGTACTCGTGGAACAGGGGCCTCAACCCCCGCGCCAGGCCCTGCAGCCCCGCCCGCCCCACCGATAAACGGCCCCGCCCCGCGTGACGTCAGACGGGACATACGCGAATGGGAGGAGTGGAAGCAACGACCCGAAGAACTGGCTACCCGGGGAGGCGGAGCTGCGCAAGCGCGCGAGGCTGATGCCGGCGACAGGTACCCCGACGCGAGTAGGGGGTACAGGTATAAAATTCTCAGCGAGCCGCGAGCGAATGTCGTACGGCGATCAGGAAGCATGGTTCAAGCTACACCGCTCTTTCCTGATAAATTCGGCAATGCGCGCTACCCCTCAACCTAATGACACGAGTCAACCGGCGGACCAGGGAATTCAAAATCGAAGTGTTTTCATCGTCCCCCGAGAGCGGCCGCTCCGCGGACAACGACTCCATGGCATGGTTATACGGCTTCGTCCAGCCTCGCGTCGGCAATAAGCCAGCCACCGTCGAAATAGAAAGCTACTACAACGATTACGGGCCGCAGGGGGGGTACGGGACGCCCGAGCAGAGGGATTCGATGCGGGGGGCGGGCAAAATCCTGATGCGGGCCGCTGTAGACGCACTGCAGCGCTCCGGGCTCATTAGCTCGTCGGACCCGGGCGAGCACGCGGTGGAGCTCAAAGCCCTCCCAAGCGCAGTGGAGTACTACGAAAGGGAATTGAGTCTGCGCAAGAGAGACCTCGCCTTTCTCACCTACACACCGTCCCTAACACCCATGGAGGGTACGGTGCAGAACATCATCGACAACACGTACAACGTGGCCGTTCGCTGGCGCAAAGCGGCGGCGGATCTCGTAAAGGGCAACTACAAGGACCTCGCAGACGAAGACAACCCCGTGGGGGAGTACATGGAGCTGGCAAGCGGGAGCATCGTACCCCGCCGGAGGCCCCCATGGCCCCACCCCGACCTCGAGTGGGGACCGTCGCACTTCGGCCAGTGAGGGGGTACAGCATTCAGTTAGAGCCTGAGCGTAGTCAGAGGCCGGGAGGCCCCCCGGGGGGTACGTCGGCTGTTACTCCCCGCGTCGGTTAGTGCTAGCCCCCCTGTTAGTGCAGCGTGTACCTGATCGCAATATAACACCCAAACCTCCGTGACGCGTGACTCATCGAACCTCCGAGGGTTAACAATGCATTGACAGCGAAGGGGCAAGCTCGAGAGCTCGACCTTTGGCAAGAGCCCACTTATATATATATATATTGATCCTGGGACCCGGGATCCAGGCTTAATTATAAGGCATAAGAAGCTTATGCTCATGATCACTAAGTCAACGACCGGCTTGAACTCCCGAGGCTCGGAACTTGGCCCCCCGGGGCCTGCTACTCAGGCCTGCAGGGCCTCGAAGTCTCGCAAGCGGACTCGTGGTATCGACTGCACGACCCGGCGACTTCTCGCCCGACTTCGCGGCCAAGGCCTGCCCTATAGAGTACAGGGTTTCGCCGCTGCAGGGGACCCTCCATGCAGCCCGGCCGCCCAAGGAAGCGAACGCCGGTTCGGCGTTGGCATGGACGGCTCCGCGAGCGCCCGGCGACAGCGAGCGAGCGAGGGGACTAGAAGGGCGCCCCCCGAAGCCGCCCCGCGCCCGAAGAACTGGTTGAAGAACTCCGGGGGGAAGCCGCCGCCGCCGCCCCCGCGCCGCCGCCGAAGCCGCCCATCCGTCGTCCGCCGGCCCGTTGGTCAGCTGCCGCCGGCCTCAGGGAAGAGAGAAGCGGAGCAAGCGGGACGGGGGATGAAGCGGGTGGGGGGTGGGGGGGGGGGGTGGGGGGGGGGGGGGGGGTACCTCCTCGTAGGCGGCGGTGATCTTCTTGAAGGCCTCGTCCGCCCCGGCACCGCGCACTTGTCTGCCCCGCCCCACAGCCGCCCCTCAGAGGCGCACGGGCGCGCGGGGCGGGGCGGGGCGGGCGGGGCGCACCGGGGTGGAACTTGCGGGCCTGCATGTAGTACGCCTTCTTCACCTCGCTCTCCGACGCCGAGCGCTCCAGACCGAGCGTCTGCGCGGCCGCCGTGAGGGGGGGCGGCGGGGCGGGCGGGGTGCGGGTGCGCGCCTCGTGGGGCCCCCGCGGGCCTTGACGACGCGCTTGATCTCGCGAACGTCGCCCGGTCCTCCGCGCGATCTTCGACTCGTCGATGTGCGCCAGCGCTGCCGAGCCTCAGCCCGCGCCTGGCCCCGGCGCGGCGCGAGGGCGGCGCGCACGGCAGACGGGCTTGGCGGCGGGCGGGGGCGCCCCCAGCCTCCCCGAAGCCGCCCCGAAGCCGCCGAAGGGGTCGTCGCCGCTAGCCGTAGCCGCGGCGCTGCTGCTGCTGGCGGCGGGCGCGCTCTGCTCGGCGCGGCGGCGGCGGGCGGCCTCCTGCTTCGGCGCGGGCGCGGGCGCGGGCCTCGAGGACGGAGACCTCGCGCTCGACGGCCGCCTTGGAGCACCTCCACGTCCCCGAGGCGCCCTCGAGCCGCAGCAGCACCGCCGCCGCCGTCCGCTGCTGCACCGACACCGCGCAGCCGCAGCCCCCGGCCGCACGCGGGCATTCGATGAAGGCGGCGAGCTCCGAGTCGTAGAGCTCTGCGGAGAGGCGGAGGGTCTCGTAGACGAGCTTGGCGCGGCGGGCCGCCTCGGCCTCACCGCGGGGAGGTGCTCCTCGAAGAACGCCTCCAGCCCGCTCGCCACCCCGCCCTGCACGTTGCTCTGCGCCCCTGCGCGTCGGCCCCGGCGACAGGCGCGCGGCGGGGCGGGGCGGGGCGGGGGGGGCGGGGGGGCGGGGGGGGCGGACGCGGAAGACGACGGCGGATGTCGGTGCCGTCCTGCTCGCGGGCGACGGAGACGTGCGACTGGAACCACGGGCGGCTGCTCTGCCGCTGCGCCTCGCCGGCGAGGGCGGAAGAGGGGCGGATTTGCCCTGCGCGGCGAGGTCCCGCAGCGCCTCGTCCTGCTCCTCGCTGAGCTCCACGCGCGCCTCCAGCAGCTGCCGTCGAGTTCGGCGCCTCGTCGAAGCCCCACTGCAGCGGTCGCCGCCCGCACCGCCGCGCCGCCCGCGAGAGGGCGCGCTCGAGGCGGCGGGGCGCGCCGTCGCGGCGCGGGCGGAGACGAGGAGGCGGGCGATGGAGCGCCAGGCGGCCTCCACGTCGTCGCGGTCCGTGTCCCCTGCACCTCGAGCACCTCGTGGGCCGTCCCCGCGTTCAGGATGCGGTGCACCTCCCCTCCAGCGTCCCCGCTTCAGCCGCCAGCCGCCGCCTTCACCTCCGCCGCCGCCCGCTCCCCACGAGGGCGCCCCCGCGCGGACGACGAGGTAGTGGGCGATGGAGCGGGGCTCGTCGCGGGCGAAGGGGCGCGGGGGGCTTCGGCTGCGAGCGCTCCCGCTCGACGCGGATCTGGACACCGGCGTGGCGCGCCGCGACCTCCTCCGCCAGGCCCTCCTGCTCCACGTACGCCGCCTGGCCCCAGTCAGAGCGCGCCCAGAAGAGAGGCGGGGGGAGGGACCTCCTTGGCGAAGATGGGAGAGCGCGCCTCGTGGGGGCGCGCGAGGGCGTCGGCGTGGGCCGCGACGGCGTCGCTGAGGCGCTGGAGGTCGGAGAGGGGCAGGCCCCGGCCCCGCAGCAGCAGCTCCCCGCCCTCCACCACCACCTCCACGCGCTCCCGCCCCGCCGGCCCCGGCCCCCGGCCCCTGGCCCCGCCGCCCCGCCCCTGCTGCCGCCGCCACCCGCGCCCTCGCTATCGTCGTCGCTGTCCGACTCCTCCTCCTCGTCGCTCTCCTGCTCGTCGCTCTCGTCGCGCCAGGCGGGGCGGCGGGGGGGGGGCGGGGCCGGCCAGCCGGGGAGGCTCCCGGCGCGCAGGTCGGCCTGGATGCGCTCGGCGAGGTCGGCGGCGAGGAGCGCGGGGAGCGCCACCCGCCGCTCCTGCAGCGACGCGAAGAGCGCCTCCAGCTCCCCCCGCGCCCCACCGCCACCGCTCCTCCGTCTCCCGAAGACGCGCACCTCCAGCGGGGCGCCCGAGCGCGGGTCGACGTGCACCGCGTGCGCCTCCTGATGCGCTGCACCTCGTCGTCGTGCGGCCCGAAGCCGCCCAGGAACTTGCAGAGGTCGGGCGCGAACTGCGCCGCCGCGATCCTCGCGCTGACCGGCCCCAGAGGCTCTCCGGCTCCTCCGCAGGGCCGCCGGCGCGCTCGGCGAGCTCGCCGTGAACTCGAACGACAGGCCGGCGAGCTTCTCCGCACGCCGTCTACGGCCCGTAGGCCTGGCGATCGAGACGAGCCCATCCACGTCCGGCGGGGCCGCCTTCCACGCCGCGGCCGCTTCGGGCACAGCGTGGCCGCTCGTCCCGTTAGATCTCCGCGCCGCATTGCGCTTCCGCCTCGCCCGCTTGGCGCGCGCGTTGAGGGCGGCTTCGGGACTTGCTGTCGCCCTCCTCCTCGGTGAGCGCTTCCGGGGTGCTCAGTTCGAGCTGCGAGGGCGTAGTTGGAGGAATGATGAGAGGCGAGCACGAGGACGCGCACGATGTCTTAATGTCGGGCACCTCCAACTCGTCGTGTTTGGGCGGGGGCGCGGCCGATCCGGAGGACGTGGGCGGTGCGGCCTGGCGGCGCTGCGGGCACCGAGGCCTTCGCGGCTTGCCCCGCGTCGAAGAAGCCCTTCTTCATCCGTGAGTTCTACACCTGTACCCCACTCAACCTGCACACAAAAAAATGGAACGCTCCCTCCTCCGCCTCGCCGCGCTCCTTGCAGTCGCGGCGGCGGCATTCGCGTCCCGGAGCGCTAGCGGTGCGATCGCGCAAAGCGAGCTCGCCGCCGCGAGTAACTGCCGAGTGCGCAGGAGCTGGAATTGGTCGCGCGCTACAGAGCTCGTGGTCGCCGCTCGACAACCCCGCAACGCTCCAGTGAACAATTGCCCTGTCACCTTGATAGCTCCGCAGCTCCCGACGCGCGCGGACCGCGAATCTCGAGTTTGAATTCTGAGCCGCAAATTCGCGCGCCTCTCGGCAAGCGCAGGAGCTACCTCGGCGGGCCGGTGGAGTTCGCCTTCGACAAGCTGCCTCTCCTCGGCCGCAGCGCGCGACGCCCTGGCCGTGCGCCGCAGCCGCGGCCGTCGGCCGGCGGCTCACGGCGCGCGGTGTCTCGGGGCGCGGGCGCGCGCCGTAGGGGCCCGTACTGGCCGACGTACCTGGACGCGATCAACTACCGCGTGGACGGCCCGAACACCCCCAACGCCGTCGAGAAGGCGCGCCGCCCGCCGCCGCGCAAGCCGGGCGGGAGGGCGAGGGCGGGGGCAGTACGCGCGGGCGTTCGGGCTGGACGCGGAGCGGCTGCAGCGGACGGTCTCGCGGACGTGGGGCCTGGACTCGCTGCGGGGCCGGCGCCCGCCTGCCGCGCCTCCCCGGACTGCCGGGCTCCCCGTCTGCTCCGAGGGCGTCTGCGTCTACACCTGGGAG
>QPMI01000703.1:0-33675 GCA_004431415.1 Cyanophora paradoxa
CGAGCTACCTACGAGGCGCTCCTCTTCCGCTCGGACAACGTACGCTGTCTTCGCGTTCCGTTCCGCGTTTGCCGTGACTGGGAAGCGCTTGGCAAGGATCGCATTCCAGGCCGAGGCGGCAGCGGCTCTCAAAGTGCGGCAAGCGGCCTCCGCGGCACACAGGGAGCGAGCGTCGAGACGCTCAAGCACTGCGGGTGCGGTCACTCAGGGGAGCCTGAGCATCGAATTCGCAGCAGCAATGAAGCCGGGTGCACCTAGCCGTAGGAGATCATGCGGAAGGTCGAGGAAGTCCGGCGAAGCGCATTTTATCATCCTCGTTCCGATGCCCGTGCCCCGATGCGCAGCTGCCGCATCACTCGCTGGGGGTAGAGCTCGCCCGAAATCATGGACATACCCCTACACAGAGGCGAAAATGTTCAGCTGCATCGTTCCCAGGCCGCCTGCGGCGTCGGCGCCGTTGTCGTTGCCGTCAAGCGCAACATGCACGGCGCCGGTGGGCCTCAGAGTTAGACCGGCCCGCAGCGGAAAAACATGGGACGCCGCAGCACAGCCTTAGGTTCATAGCTGGTGCTCCTGTAAGCGCGTCGGCATTGCTCCGCCCGGTCCGCGCCGTGCGTCGCCCGCCATGCGCCGCGGCGCCGCGGCGTGCAGAACCGGGCCCTATAGCCCAGGCACGCATCGTTTTGGTGCGCGGCGTCCGCGGACGAGCCGAAGGAAGCGTCTAGCTCCAGCGTGCGTGCCAGATCCCACGTCGTGCCAGGTCTCGTGTCGTGTCCAGGCCGCTCAACCAGGCCCGCACGTGCAGGCGGCGCCGGCGCGGGCCCCGGCGGCGCCCCCGACACGGTACGGGGCGGGGCGCAAGACACGGTACGATCAGGCGCGGGAGGCGAGCGGGCTCGACTCGGAGACGTTCGACCGCTACGAGGACGAGCTGAAAGACCCCGTGCGCGCGCATGCGCCGGCCCGGGCCCCCGCCCGCCGCGCGCCGGCCCTCGTGAGTGACCCGTCTCCTGCGCAGGTCATCTTCATCGAGGTGAGGCGCAGGCCCCGCGCCGGAGCGCGCCAGGAGCGGCGCGCCGCTGAGGGCGGGTTCGGGGCGGCTCGGCAGTGGCTGGTCCCGCGGCCCGTGCGGCTGTTCCTGTACGCCGGCATCGGCGGCAACGCCCTCCTCGGCGCGGTGCGCGGCGGCCCACCGCGCCCCGTCGCTCGGGGGCGGCGGCGAGCGGGGCTGGGGCGGGGCAGTTCATCCAGGGGACGGGGGTGCTGGCGCGCTCGTCGCGGGGCGAGGCGCTGGGGGAGGAGCTGCTGGCGAACCTGGGGCTGAACCTCGCGGGGGCGGCCGGCATGGCCGCCGCCTTCCTCCTCGACCGCTGGCTCGGCGAGCGCCGCCGCGCCCGCCGCGCCCGCATCCGCGAGATCCAGGCCCGCCCCCGCCCCCGCCCGCCCCGCCCCCCGTCTCACCCGCGCCTCCGCAGCGGCTACGAGCCGAGCGGGAGGGGGCGGGGCCGGCGGTGCGGGCGGCGCGGGCGGAGAAGGAGCGGGCGGGGCGGCGGTGGTGGGCCCGGGGGGCCGGCGGCGGGGGGCGCCAAGCGGACGAGGCGGAGCGGATGCTGCGAAGGCTCTCTCGCATGGGGCCGGCGCGCCCTCCCGCCGTCCCCTGCGCCGCCCGCCCCTCCCCGGCTGAGGGGCGGGCAGGTGCCGATCGTGGGGGAGGCGAAGGCGCGCGTGCTGCGGGAGCTCGTCGCGGCGCTGCCCCCCGGCGCCCGCGTCGTCGAGGCCCGCACGCGCCCCGCCCGCCCCCTCCCGCGCCCCAACTGCGGCGCCGACTGCCCCGGCGGGGCGCGCGCAGGTGGCACTTTCCTGGGCTACTCGGCGATCTCGATGGCGCAGGCGCTGCCCCCGGGGGCGGAGGTCGTGACCTACGAGAAGGCGGGCGCCCTCGCGCGCCGCGGCGACGGGGGCGGGCTCTGAGGGCGGGGGCGGGGGTGCAGGACGTGCGCTTCGGGCTGCCGGCGATGCGGTTCGTGCAGCAGGCGGGGATGGGCGGGCGCGTGGACGTCAAGCTCGGCGACGCCGTCTCCCGCATCCCCAGCGACGCCGCCGCCTGGCGCCGCAGGCCCGCGCCCCCCGCCGCCCGCCCCGCGCCCCGCGCCCCGCGCCCCGCGCCCCGCGCCCCGCGCCCCGGGCCGGCCTCTGCTGAGGGGGCGGCAGCGAGCGGGGGGCGGTGATCGACCTCCTCTTCCTGGACGGGGCCCCCGGGGCGCGCCCCGGCCCTCCCCCGGCCCCCGCAGCCCCTCCAGCTCTCACCCCCGGCAGGAGTACGAGGCGTACCTCGAGGCAGCGCGCCCCTACCTCCGCCCGGCCTCGGTGCGCCCCGTCCCGCAGGGCCGGGGCGCGCGGGGGCCGGGGTGACGGGGGGCCCCGGGGCGGGGGCGCCGGGGCCAGGTGGTGGTGGCGGACAACACGGGGATCTTCGGGGAGCAGCTGGCCGGCTACCTCGCCGCCGTCCGCGACCCCGCCCGCTTCGCCTCCGAGGTCCCGCCCCGGCCCCCGCCCCCGCCCGCCCCGCGCCTCCGCCTGACGGGGCGGGCGGCCGGGGCAGTCGATCGAGGCGCCGCTCGCGAACTACCCCGACACGATCGACGCCATGGAGAAGAGCGTCCTCCTCTAGATCAAGGACCCCTCCCCTTCCGATTGGTACTGTGTACTGTCGACGTCAACTGCCGCTGTGTAGAAGTACGTGTAGCCTAAATTATGGCAAGGCCAAATTGCAACACCTGGATTGGATCGAATTTCTAGGTCATCTAGATCTAGATCACAAGGGTAGAGCCGTGGCGTCCGTACGGATGGGAGCATGCGCAGCCGGCGCCGTGAAGGCTGAAGTCGATTTCGGAGCTAGTGCACATGCCACGGTGAAATCTTAATCGGATCTGCAGCCTGTGCAGGCCCGCCAGCGAAGGCTGCGACGCGCGTGGCGGGCGACGCTTGAGTTTCTCGGACGCGGGAGGGCGCTGGCGGGAACGATGACGTTGCCATCAGGAACAGCAATTCACAAACCGCTCTGACCTTGCGCGTGGAGCCCGGCTGATGCTCCGCTAGCTTGCTCCCCCGCTTCCCGCCTCCAGCGGCAGCGCGTCAGCAGCCGGCACGTCCAAGGATGGTCCCATTCGATCTCCAGGCACCGCCCGTCACTTCCGTGGCGCGAAAGCGGACAGCCGGCGATCTCAGCGATCCCAGCGGCAGCGCGGGGCCGGGACGCCGGCGAGCGAGGACGGCGCGCTCGGATTCGCTGCTGGAGGGCTTCCGCCCTGCAGGTGGACGCGGCGTTCGGCGAGCGTCGATGGCGGCGCCCGCAGCCGCCGCAGACGTACGAGAGGCGTGGGCCTACTCACAGCGAGGAGCACGGTCCGCGCGCCCGCCCGACGCCTCGCGCGGCGCGGCGTGCCCCGCCGACGCCCGCGGCAGCGGCTCTTGCCTGCAGATCTCGGACATCCTCGCCGCCCTGCCAAGTGGGGTCCGAGGCCCGCGCCCGCTCCTCGGCGCCGCGCCAGCGCGCCGCCGACGCTCGGGCGCGAGGTGGCGGCGGAGAGCGTGCTGGCGAGGCAGCGGCAGCGGCGCAAGAAGAAGAAGCAGCGCGGGCCGAGGCAGCCGCCGAGGCGCAGGCGGCGGGCGGGGGCGGGGCGCAGGAGGGGCGGGGGCGGGGCGCGGGCCGTCGTTGATCTGGGCGCACTTCGAGCCGGTGGGGAGGGGCGAGGCGGCGGGCGCGGTGCTGCCACTGCGGGGCGGAGGTTGCGCTGGAGGGGGGGTCGACGTCGGGGCGGGGCAGCACCTGGCGCGGGCGCACGGCCTCGAGCTCCCCAGCGCCGCCCGCCGCCGCGACGACGACGCCGCCCTCCTCGCCGCCGCCGCCCTCCGCGCGCCTCCGCCCCCGCCCCGCCCGCCCCGGCCCCTCCCGCCCCGGCCCACGCCCCGCCACCGCCCCTTCGCCGGCTCCTCCCCGCACCCCGCGGTCCCCTGGGCGACCTGGCGACGCTTGCGCTCGGGGCCGGCCCCGCCGCCCACTTCTTCCTGCCTCTGCCTGCTGTCGCTTTCGCCCCGCCGCCTTCGCCCGCGACCTCGCCGCCCGCCCCCGCCCCGCCGGCCCCGCCGGGCGGCAGCGGCGCCCTGCCCTCGCCCGTCGGGCCTCCCCTGGGGCGCCCCCTGGGCCGTGCGCTCTGCAGAGCCGCCGCCGCGCCCGCGTCTGCGCGCCCGGCGGCCCCCGTCGCCGGCCGCCACCTCAATCCAATCTCCGCCCGCAGCCGAAGCCCGCCTTCGCCGTGCTCCCCGCCGGCGCCGCGCTCGCCGCGGGGCGCCCTCGCCCCGCCTCCGCCCCCGGGGGCGCAGGGTTGGCCCCCGCTCTGCCCCCCCGGCCCTCACGCTTCCTCCCAGCGCCCCTCCTCCGGGGCAGGCCACCCGCTGCCTCCCACAGCGCCCGCCCCGCGCCGCCCCCGCGCCCGGCGCATCCCGGGGCCGGCCGGGCCGCGGCGCGGGCGGGCCTCTGGATGGTCGTGGCGGGGAGGGAAGGGGCGGAGGCGGGGGAGCGGCGGGCGGCGGCGCGGTCGTTTGTGTGGGGCTACTTCCGCGGGACGGGCGGGCCGGGGGCAGGAGGTCGCCCGCTGCACCCTCTGCCCGACGCCGTCCTCTCCTTCTCCGGTGCGCCCCCATCCCCCCATCCCCATCCCCCCCCCCCCCCCCCCCCCCCCGGAGCCGACGTGCAGCCCCGGCAGGGTCGACGTCGAGCTCTCCTACCACCTCGCCACCAGCACGGCGTCCAAGGCCCTCGAGCTCCCGCCCCGCCCCGCCCCGGCCCCGCCCCGGCCCGCCAGCGCCCAGCTTCAGCCCGGCCCCGTTACGCCCCGTCCTCGCCCTGTCATTTAGTCATTGACCATGGCACCGTACGCTTGGCACCCGTTGACCGGGACCCTGCAGCTGTGTAAGAATTCGAACTCAGAACTGATTTGAAAAACTTTTTGGGGTTCAACGGTTATGCGCACTGCGGCATGCGTGATCATGACCGTCGGACAATTCAAGTGCTTCATGATCAAGCTTGGGCCGGCACCACTGGACGAAGTTGGAGCGCTGGCACTGCCGCAGTGCGCATGCGGCACTGCAGCAGTACTCGTGCGCCAAGACTCTCACTGAGTCAGGCTCTCAGAGTCTGCTGCTGAGACGTCGGACTCTGAGACTCTGAGTTTCAAGTTTCACGAGTCCGACGTAGACGGTCATGATCACTGAGTCATGCCATGATGGCTTATATATGAGGCATCAATGGCCAAACGCGAAAAGTCAACTCCGAGAGCTCGAGACTCGGAAGTGACGCTTGGATTGCGGAGGTTCTTATAACCGCCGCAACAGCTGTGGGGTACCCCTTCCGAGGCTGGCGATCGCGGCGATCACGAGCCGATCGCGACCCTGGCGATCGCGATTTTCTCCGATCGCGACCCTTTTCGATCGCGATTTCGAGATCGGGGCATTTCTGCGATCGCGAGAAAGGAAAAATCGGAAAAGGCCGAAAAGTGCGTTTTTCACGCGTGAAATCGACCCAAAACGAGGGTTCGAATCCGGGGCCGGATTTGGACTTGGGTAAAATCTCGAGTCAAATGGAGAAAAATGCGACTTGGACTTGGGACTTGGGACTTGGGACTTGGGACTTGGACTTGGGACTTGGGACTTGGGACTTGGGAAGAGTCGGAGTCAGAGTCTGGACTCAAAAGCGGGGAAATTTTCGAAGGGGAGAAAAATGGCAGACGAGCCCTATTACGATTTCCCCTTTGAGTTGAATATGGCATTCGAGAGGTTGCGCGAGTTCTGGCGTTGGCACATCACAGGACATGAATCCCCGGAATAAGACCAGTGCCAACACACAGGGCGTCCTCGAAATTGTCCGTCAATATCCGCGTCGATTCAATGAATGGATTGAGTTCCACGCGACGAACCGTTTCCAAAGTCTCCCCGAGGCCATACGCGAAAATTTCGTGAGGCTGTGGGCCAGGCTACGACAACCCTAACAATCATCGACACGTACCACATGAAGACAGGGCTATTGTTCGACGGGACGGCGCATGAGACATCGCAGGGAGGCACGGGACGAGCGGACAGCCCTTCGCACCGGGGTAGGGCTCATCGAGAGGGAGGGGTACAGCCCCGGGATGTAGGGTAACCCAACCCCGAGACTCGACCTTCGGCGGACGCACTCGGGCGATTTCCGTCAGGCCGGCTCAGCGGGTAGGGGGCTTCGGTCCAACTTTTTTGCGGTCCAGTTTGCAGCAAAACAGGGGGAGAAGGGACGTTTTCCGTGAGATTTCCTTCGGCCAACATTTTTTTAGGTCCAGTTTGCAGCGAAGGAAGGGGGAGAAACGTAAGAAAAGGCCAAATTTGGCTTTTTTCAGGCCAGTTCGCAACGTTTCTGCTGCAAACTAGCCCAGGAAAAAATTCGCCCACAAACCGCGGTCCGCCGCCATTTGGCTCACTCTTACAACGGGTTCGCCGCCTTCTCTCAGCCAAGCAAACTCTGCCTCTCCGAATTTTACAAGTCCGCTCTCTCAGTCACCTCACGTTTTGCCTTTGCTGATCTCTTTTCCCTTTGCGCAGATGTCGCCTGTCTCTGAGATTCCCTCTGAGCTTGCCAAGGACTTTGCCAAGGCTCGCAATCTGCACAAGTCCGGACTTTGGCCTACCCTGCCATGGAGCGTCGCGCCAAGGCACTGGGGTACAACTACGGCTCCTACCACGGCTTGAACGGCGTCTGCTACCTTGGCCTTTTCCGCAAGGATGACGTCAAGAATCCCGAGCCCAAGCCCGCGCCGTCATTCGTCCCAACTCCGAAATGCTCCAGCTTCAAGCCGAGTCTGCGCCGAGACACTCGCCTGGGCCAACCCCCTCAAGCCTTCACGAATTACCCCCTCCGTCATCGTCGTCATCTGCCCCCGAGCCTGCCCCTCAGCCCGTCGCCGAGCCGCCCCTCAGCCGCCGATGACGCCAAGTCCGAGGCTCTGACGCGAGTCTGACATCAACGACTTCATCGACTTTGACGTGCCGATTCCATACGACTCTGAGTCGTCTTCTGACTCTGAAGGCGACAACGAAAACCCGACTCGCAAGCGCCGCATTATCAAGACCAAGTCAATCGTCAGAAGAAGTTCATGGAGACTACGTCATTCACCGACAACTCGAGCGCGTCAAGGACCCCGCAAGGAAAACGCCAAGGACTTGAAGCTCGGCGCTGGCATTGCCGTTCTCGTGTGACGTCACACTACAGCGAGCGCCTGACTCAGCACGTCAAGACCATTGAGAAGCGCGTCCTCTGCAACGAGCTCCGCAAGGAGTTGGAGCGCAAGCGGCGCCACGAGCGCCTTGTCCAGTACCAGATCAACAAGGCGCGGATCGCCGAGCGCAAGCAGAAGGAGGCAGCCGAGCTCAAGGCGCGCATCGAGGCTCAGCAGCAGCGCGAGGCAGAGGCGGCAGCGGCCTTGGCGGCGCAGCGCGAGCGCGAGCGGCAGGACTTGGTGCAGGCAGCGCAGGCCCTTCCCCGCATTCCCCTTAAGTCGGCGCCCGAGGGCCTCATTGAGTTGGTTTCCGATGACGATGACTCTGACTTTGAGATGCTGTAAATAGTATTGCGTCATTCCATTGTACATACTTGTAAAAATTGGCCGACTATTCAGTTACGACTTGGCGCGATCCTGGGACTTGGGACTTGGGACTTGGGAATTTCTTGATGTGTGCAATTGCAAATGTCGGATGCAGAGGAAGCGCCCAAGGACGTGATCGCACAGTTCATAGATCAGGTCAAGGACCTTAGACGCTGGGTGGTAGAGCAGGCCTCGCGACCGAATCGACAGCGCCAACCCTGGCCGGTGCTAGAGCTGGCCCGGGCAGGGTGGCTAGACACGCATTACAACTCTGGCGGGGCCCTTTACGTTCGGAGCCACGACGAGGGCAGGATTATCGACGAGTTCAAGCGCATCTGGTTCGCCCTGGGCTCCAAGCTCAGCATACTCTCGACCTCCCGGACCACATTCGCATGCAAATCTCGAGTGGTACGCGAAGGCAAGGGACTCGCAATGGACGACGTAAATTTGCGCGACCTCTCGCGCTTGCGCTCGCTGTGACGGCGTATGTCACAAACTATGATTATCACGTCAAAAAGCCCCAATTCGAAGTTGAGCCAATTCCGATGAATCTGGTACCCTGGATGGAAGAGTACCCGAGTACTCGTGGAACAGGGCCTCAACCCCCGCGCCAGCCCTGCCAGCCCCGCCGCCCCACCGATAAACGGCCCCGCCCCGCGTGACGTCAGACGGGACATACGCGAATGGGAGGAGTGGAGCAACGACCCGAAGAACTGGCTACCCGGGGAGGCGGAGCTGCGCAAGCGCGCGAGGCTGATGCCCGGCGACAGGTACCCCGACCGCGAGTAGGGGGTACAGGTATAAATTCTCAGCGAGCCGCGAGCGAATGTCGTACGGCGATCAGGAAGCATGGTTCAAGCTACACCGCCTCTTTCCTGATAAATTCGGCAATGCGCGCTACCCCCTCAACCTAATGACACGAGTCAACCGGCGGACCAGGGAATTCAAAATCGAAGTGTTTTCATCGTCCCCCGAGAGCGGCCGCTCCGCGGACAACGACTCCATGGCATGGTTATACGGCTTCGTCCAGCCTCGCGTCGGCAATAAGCCAGCCACCGTCGAAATAGAAAGCTACTACAACGATTACGGGCCGCAGGGGGGGTACGGGACGCCCGAGCAGAGGGATTCGATGCGGGGGGCGGGCAAAATCCTGATGCGGGCCGCTGTAGACGCACTGCAGCGCTCCGGGCTCATTAGCTCGTCGGACCCGGGCGAGCACGCGGTGGAGCTCAAAGCCCTCCCAAGCGCAGTGGAGTACTACGAAAGGGAATTGAGTCTGCGCAAGAGAGACCTCGCCTTTCTCACCTACACACCGTCCCTAACACCCATGGAGGGTACGGTGCAGAACATCATCGACAACACGTACAACGTGGCCGTTCGCTGGCGCAAAGCGGCGGCGGATCTCGTAAAGGGCAACTACAAGGACCTCGCAGACGAAGACAACCCCGTGGGGGAGTACATGGAGCTGGCAAGCGGGAGCATCGTACCCCGCCGGAGGCCCCCATGGCCCCACCCCGACCTCGAGTGGGGACCGTCGCACTTCGGCCAGTGAGGGGGTACAGCATTCAGTTAGAGCCTGAGCGTAGTCAGAGGCCGGGAGGCCCCCCGGGGGGTACGTCGGCTGTTACTCCCCGCGTCGGTTAGTGCTAGCCCCCCTGTTAGTGCAGCGTGTACCTGATCGCAATATAACACCCAAACCTCCGTGACGCGTGACTCATCGAACCTCCGAGGGTTAACAATGCATTGACAGCGAAGGGGCAAGCTCGAGAGCTCGACCTTTGGCAAGAGCCCACTTATATATATATATATTGATCCTGGGACCCGGGATCCAGGCTTAATTATAAGGCATAAGAAGCTTATGCTCATGATCACTAAGTCAACGACCGGCTTGAACTCCCGAGGCTCGGAACTTGGCCCCCCGGGGCCTGCTACTCAGGCCTGCAGGGCCTCGAAGTCTCGCAAGCGGACTCGTGGTATCGACTGCACGACCCGGCGACTTCTCGCCCGACTTCGCGGCCAAGGCCTGCCCTATAGAGTACAGGGGTTTCGCCGCTGCAGGGGACCCTCCATGCCAGCCCGGCCGCCCAAGGAAGCGAACGCCGGTTCGGCGTTGGCATGGACGGCTCCGCGAGCCGCCCGGCGACAGCGAGCGAGCGAGGGGGACTAGAAGGGCCGCCCCCCGAAGCCGCCCCCGCGCCCGAAGAACTGGTTGAAGAACTCCGGGGGGAAGCCGCCGCCGCCGCCCCCGCCGCCGCCGCCGAAGCCGCCCATCCCGTCGTCCGCCGGCCCGTTGGTCAGCTGCCGCCGGCCTCAGGGAAGAGAGAAGCGGGAGCAAGCGGGACGGGGGATGAAGCGGGTGGGGGTGGGGGGGGTGGGGGGTGGGGGGTGGGGGGGGTACCTCCTCGTAGGCGGCGGTGATCTTCTTGAAGGCCTCGTCCGCCCCGGCACCGCGCACTTGTCTGCCCCGCCCCACAGCCGCCCCTCAGAGGCGCACGGGCGCGCGGGGCGGGGCGGGCGGGCGGGGCGCACCGGGGTGGAACTTGCGGGCCTGCATGTAGTACGCCTTCTTCACCTCGCTCTCCGACGCCGAGCGCTCCAGACCGAGCGTCTGCGCGGCCGCCGTGAGGGGCGGGCGGCGGGGCGGGCGGGGTGCGGGTGCGCGCCTCGTGGGGCCCCCGCGGGCCTTGACGACGCGCTTGATCTCCGCGAACGTCGCCCGGTCCTCCGGCGCGATCTTCGACTCGTCGATGTGCGCCAGCGCTGCCGCAGCCTCAGCCCCGCGCCTGGCCCCGGCGCGGCGCGAGGGGCGGCGCGCACGGCAGACGGGCTTGGCGGCGGGCGGGGGCGCCCCCAGCCTCCCCGAAGCCGCCCCCGAAGCCGCCGAAGGGGTCGTCGCCGTAGCCGTAGCCGCGGCGCTGCTGCTGCTGGCGGCGGGCGCGCTCCTGCTCGGCGCGGCGGCGGCGGGCGGCCTCCTGCTCGGCGCGGGCGCGGGCGCGGGCCTCGAGGACGGAGACCTCGCGCTCGACGGCCGCCTTGAGCACCTCCACGTCCCCGAGGCGCCCCTCGAGCCGCAGCAGCACCGCCGCCGCCGTCCGCTGCTGCACCGACACCGCGAGCCGCAGCCCCCCGGCCCGCACGCGGGCATCGATGAAGGCGGCGAGCTCCGAGTCGTAGAGCTCTGCGGAGAGGCGGAGGGTCTCGTAGACGAGCTTGGCGCGGCGGGCCGCCTCGGCCTCCACCGCGGGGAGGTGCTCCTCGAAGAACGCCTCCAGCCCGCTCGCCACCCGCCCTGCACGTTGCTCTGCGCCCTGCGCGTCGGCCCCCGGCGACAGGCGCGCGGCGGGGCGGGGCGGGGCGGGGGGGCGGGGGGGCGGGGGGGCGGACGCGGAAGACGACGGCGATGTCGGTGCCGTCCTGCTCGCGGGCGACGGAGACGTGCGACTGGAACCACGGGCGGCTGCTCTGCCGCTGCGCCTCGCCGGCGAGGGCGGAGAGGGGGCGGATCTTGCCCTGCGCGGCGAGGTCCCGCAGCGCCTCGTCCTGCTCCTCGCTGAGCTCCACGCGCGCCTCCAGCAGCTGGCCCGTCGAGTTCGGCGCCTCGTCGAAGCCCCACTGCAGCGTCGCCGCCCGCACCGCCGCCGCCGCCCGCGAGAGGGCGCGCTCGAGGCGGCGGGGCGCGCCGTCGCGGCCGCGGGCGGAGACGAGGAGGCGGGCGATGGAGCGCCAGGCGGCCTCCACGTCGTCGCGGTCCGTGTCCGCCTGCACCTCGAGCACCTCGTGGGCCGTCCCCGCGTTCAGGATGCGGTGCACCTCCCCCTCCAGCGTCCCCGCCTTCAGCCGCCCCAGCGCCGCCTTCACCTCCGCCGCCGCCCGCTCCCCCACGAGGCGCGCCCCCGCGCGGACGACGAGGTAGTGGGCGATGGAGCGGGGCTCGTCGCGGGCGAAGGGGGCGCGGGGGGCCTTCGGCTGCGAGCGCTCCCGCTCGACGCGGATCTGGACACCGGCGTGGCGCGCCGCGACCTCCTCCGCCAGGCCCTCCTGCTCCACGTACGCCGCCTGGCCCCCAGTCAGAGCGCGCCCCAGAAGAGAGGCGGGGGGAGGGACCTCCTTGGCGAAGATGGGGAGGCGCGCCTCGTGGGGGCGCGCGAGGGCGTCGGCGTGGGCCGCGACGGCGTCGCTGAGGCGCTGGAGGTCGGAGAGGGGCAGGCCCCGGCCCCGCAGCAGCAGCTCCCCGCCCTCCACCACCACCTCCACGCGCTCCCGCCCCGCCGGCCCCGGCCCCCGGCCCCTGGCCCCGCCCCGCCGCCCCGCCCCTGCTGCCGCCGCCACCCGCGCCCTCGCTATCGTCGTCGCTGTCCGACTCCTCCTCCTCGTCGCTCTCCTGCTCGTCGCTCTCGTCGCGCCAGGCGGGGCGGGCGGGGGCGGGGGCGGGGCCGGCCCAGCCGGGGAGGCTCCCGGCGCGCAGGTCGGCCTGGATGCGCTCGGCGAGGTCGGCGGCGAGGAGCGCGGGGAGCGCCACCCGCCGCTCCTGCAGCGACGCGAAGAGCGCCTCCAGCTCCCCCCGCGCCCCCGCCACCGCCTCCTCCGTCTCCCCGAAGACGCGCACCTCCAGCGGGGCGCCCGAGCGCGGGTCGACGTGCACCGCGTGCGCCTCCTCGATGCGCTGCACCTCGTCGTCGTGCGGCCCGAAGCCGCCCAGGAACTTGCAGAGGTCGGGCGCGAACTGCGCCGCCGCGATCCTCGCGCTGACCGGCCCCAGAGGCTCCTCCGGCTCCTCCGCAGGCGCCGCCGGCGCGCTCGGCGAGCTCGCCGTGAACTCGAACGACAGGCCGGCGAGCTTCTCCGCCACGCCGTCTACGGCCCCGTAGGCCTGGGCGATCGAGACGAGCCCATCCACGTCCGGCGGGGCCGCCTTCCACGCCGCGGCCGCTTCGGGCACAGCGTGGCCGCTCGTCCCGTTAGATCTCCGCGCCGCATTGCGCTTCCGCCTCGCCCGCTTGGCAGCGCGCGTTGAGGGCGGCTTCGGGACTTGCTGGTCGCCCTCCTCCTCGGTGAGCGCTTCCGGGGTGCTCAGTTCGAGCTGCGAGGGCGTAGTTGGAGGAATGATGAGAGGGCGAGCACGAGGGACGCGCACGATGTCTTCAATGTCGGGCACCTCCAACTCGTCGTGTTTGGGCGGGGGCGCGGCCGATCCGGAGGACGTGGGCGGTGCGGCTGGCGGCGCTGCGGGCACCGAGGCCTTCGCGGGCTTGCCCGCGTCGAAGAAGCCCTTCTTCATCCGTGAGTTCTACACCTGTACCCCACTCAACCTGCACACAAAAAAATGGAACGCTCCCTCCTCCGCCTCGCCGCGCTCCTTGCAGTCGCGGCGGCGGCATTCGCGTCCCGGAGCGCTAGCGGTGCGATCGCGCAAAGCGAGCTCGCCGCCGCGAGTAACTGCCGAGTGCGCAGGAGCTGGAATTGGTCGCGCGCTACAGAGCTCGTGGTCGCCGCTCGACAACCCCGCAACGCTCCAGTGAACAATTGCCCTGTCACCTTGATAGCTCCGCAGCTCCCGACGCGCGCGGACCGCGAATCTCGAGTTTGAATTCTGAGCCGCAAATTCGCGCGCCTCTCGGCAAGCGCAGGAGCTACCTCGGCGGGCCGGTGGAGTTCGCCTTCGACAAGCTGCCTCTCCTCGGCCGCAGCGCCGCGACGCCCTGGCCGTGCGCCGCAGCCGCGGCCGTCGCGCCGGCGGCTCACGGCGCGCGGTGTCTCGGGGCGCGGGCGCGCGCGTAGGGGCCCGTACTGGCCGACGTACCTGGACGCGATCAACTACCGCGTGGACGGCCCGAACACCCCCAACGCCGTCGAGAAGGCGCGCCCGCCCCGCCGCCGCAAGCCGGGCGGGAGGGCGAGGGGGCGGGGCAGTACGCGCGGGCGTTCGGGCTGGACGCGGAGCGGCTGCAGCGGACGGTCTCGCGGACGTGGGGCCTGGACTCGCTGCGGGGCCGGCGCCCCGCCTGCCGCGCCTCCCCGGACTGCCCGGGCTCCTCCGTCTGCTCCGAGGGCGTCTGCGTCTACACCTGGGAGGCGCCCCGCCCGCCCCGCTCTCGTGCTCTTCGCTGAGGCGGGGGCAGGGCCTGTGCCACGCGTGGGCGCCGGCGGCGCTGCTGCTGCCGGAGCCGAGCGGGCCGGTGCTGGTGAACGGGGTGGAGTTCACGCCCCTCGACCTCAAGGCCCTCGCCACCGGGCCTCGAAGTCTCGCAAGCGGACTCGTGGTATCGACTGCACGACCCGGCGACTTCTCGCCCGACTTCGCGGCCAAGGCCTGCCCTATAGAGTACAGGGGTTTCGCCGCTGCAGGGGACCCTCCATGCCAGCCCGGCCGCCCAAGGAAGCGAACGCCGGTTCGGCGTTGGCATGGACGGCTCCGCGAGCCGCCCGGCGACAGCGAGCGAGCGAGGGGGACTAGAAGGGCCGCCCCCCGAAGCCGCCCCCGCGCCCGAAGAACTGGTTGAAGAACTCCGGGGGGAAGCCGCCGCCGCCGCCCCCGCCGCCGCCGCCGAAGCCGCCCATCCCGTCGTCCGCCGGCCCGTTGGTCAGCTGCCGCCGGCCTCAGGGAAGAGAGAAGCGGGAGCAAGCGGGACGGGGGATGAAGCGGGTGGGGGGTGGGGGGGGGGGGGGGGGGGGTGGGGGGGGGTACCTCCTCGTAGGCGGCGGTGATCTTCTTGAAGGCCTCGTCCGCCCCCGGCACCGCGCACTTGTCTGCCCCGCCCCACAGCCGCCCCCTCAGAGGCGCACGGGCGCGCGGGGCGGGGGCGGGGCGGGCGGGGCGCACCGGGGTGGAACTTGCGGGCCTGCATGTAGTACGCCTTCTTCACCTCGCTCTCCGACGCCGAGCGCTCCAGACCGAGCGTCTGCGCGGCCGCCGTGAGGGGCGGGCGGCGGGGCGGGCGGGGTGCGGGTGCGCGCCTCGTGGGGCCCCCCGCGGGCCTTGACGACGCGCTTGATCTCCGCGAACGTCGCCCGGTCCTCCGGCGCGATCTTCGACTCGTCGATGTGCGCCAGCGCTGCCGCAGCCTCAGCCCCGCGCCTGGCCCGGCGCGGCGCGAGGGGCGGCGCGCACGGCAGACGGGCTTGGCGGCGGGCGGGGCGCCCCCAGCCTCCCCGAAGCCGCCCCGAAGCCGCCGAAGGGGTCGTCGCCGTAGCCGTAGCCGCGGCGCTGCTGCTGCTGGCGGCGGGCGCGCTCCTGCTCGGCGCGGCGGCGGCGGGCGGCCTCCTGCTCGGCGCGGGCGCGGGCGCGGGCCTCGAGGACGGAGACCTCGCGCTCGACGGCCGCCTTGAGCACCTCCACGTCCCCGAGGCGCCCCTCGAGCCGCAGCAGCACCGCCGCCGCCGTCCGCTGCTGCACCGACACCGCGAGCCGCAGCCCCCCGGCCCGCACGCGGGCATCGATGAAGGCGGCGAGCTCCGAGTCGTAGAGCTCTGCGGAGAGGCGGAGGGTCTCGTAGACGAGCTTGGCGCGGCGGGCCGCCTCGGCCTCCACCGCGGGGAGGTGCTCCTCGAAGAACGCCTCCAGCCCGCTCGCCACCCCGCCCTGCACGTTGCTCTGCGCCCCTGCGCGTCGGCCCCCGGCGACAGGCGCGCGGCGGGGCGGGGCGGGGCGGGGGGGGCGGGGGGGGCGGGGGGGGCGGACGCGGAAGACGACGGCGATGTCGGTGCCGTCCTGCTCGCGGGCGACGGAGACGTGCGACTGGAACCACGGGCGGCTGCTCTGCCGCTGCGCCTCGCCGGCGAGGGCGGAGAGGGGGCGGATCTTGCCCTGCGCGGCGAGGTCCCGCAGCGCCTCGTCCTGCTCCTCGCTGAGCTCCACGCGCGCCTCCAGCAGCTGGCCCGTCGAGTTCGGCGCCTCGTCGAAGCCCCACTGCAGCGTCGCCGCCCGCACCGCCGCCGCCGCCCGCGAGAGGGCGCGCTCGAGGCGGCGGGGCGCGCCGTCGCGGCCGCGGGCGGAGACGAGGAGGCGGGCGATGGAGCGCCAGGCGGCCTCCACGTCGTCGCGGTCCGTGTCCGCCTGCACCTCGAGCACCTCGTGGGCCGTCCCCGCGTTCAGGATGCGGTGCACCTCCCCCTCCAGCGTCCCCGCCTTCAGCCGCCCCAGCGCCGCCTTCACCTCCGCCGCCGCCCGCTCCCCACGAGGCGCGCCCCCGCGCGGACGACGAGGTAGTGGGCGATGGAGCGGGGCTCGTCGCGGGCGAAGGGGGCGCGGGGGCCTTCGGCTGCGAGCGCTCCCGCTCGACGCGGATCTGGACACCGGCGTGGCGCGCCGCGACCTCCTCCGCCAGGCCCTCCTGCTCCACGTACGCCGCCTGGCCCCCAGTCAGAGCGCGCCCCAGAAGAGAGGCGGGGGGAGGGACCTCCTTGGCGAAGATGGGGAGGCGCGCCTCGTGGGGGCGCGCGAGGGCGTCGGCGTGGGCCGCGACGGCGTCGCTGAGGCGCTGGAGGTCGGAGAGGGGCAGGCCCCGGCCCCGCAGCAGCAGCTCCCCGCCCTCCACCACCACCTCCACGCGCTCCCGCCCCGCCGGCCCCGGCCCCCGGCCCCTGGCCCCGCCCCGCCGCCCGCCCCTGCTGCCGCCGCCACCCGCGCCCCTCGCTATCGTCGTCGCTGTCCGACTCCTCCTCCTCGTCGCTCTCCTGCTCGTCGCTCTCGTCGCGCCAGGCGGGGCGGGCGGGGGCGGGGGCGGGGCCGGCCCAGCCGGGGAGGCTCCCGGCGCGCAGGTCGGCCTGGATGCGCTCGGCGAGGTCGGCGGCGAGGAGCGCGGGGAGCGCCACCCGCCGCTCCTGCAGCGACGCGAAGAGCGCCTCCAGCTCCCCCCGCGCCCCCGCCACCGCCTCCTCCGTCTCCCCGAAGACGCGCACCTCCAGCGGGGCGCCCGAGCGCGGGTCGACGTGCACCGCGTGCGCCTCCTCGATGCGCTGCACCTCGTCGTCGTGCGGCCCGAAGCCGCCCAGGAACTTGCAGAGGTCGGGCGCGAACTGCGCCGCCGCGATCCTCGCGCTGACCGGCCCCAGAGGCTCCTCCGGCTCCTCCGCAGGCGCCGCCGGCGCGCTCGGCGAGCTCGCCGTGAACTCGAACGACAGGCCGGCGAGCTTCTCCGCCACGCCGTCTACGGCCCCGTAGGCCTGGGCGATCGAGACGAGCCCATCCACGTCCGGCGGGGCCGCCTTCCACGCCGCGGCCGCTTCGGGCACAGCGTGGCCGCTCGTCCCGTTAGATCTCCGCGCCGCATTGCGCTTCCGCCTCGCCCGCTTGGCAGCGCGCGTTGAGGGCGGCTTCGGGACTTGCTGGTCGCCCTCCTCCTCGGTGAGCGCTTCCGGGGTGCTCAGTTCGAGCTGCGAGGGCGTAGTTGGAGGAATGATGAGAGGGCGAGCACGAGGGACGCGCACGATGTCTTCAATGTCGGGCACCTCCAACTCGTCGTGTTTGGGCGGGGGCGCGGCCGATCCGGAGGACGTGGGCGGTGCGGCTGGCGGCGCTGCGGGCACCGAGGCCTTCGCGGGCTTGCCCGCGTCGAAGAAGCCCTTCTTCATCCGTGAGTTCTACACCTGTACCCCACTCAACCTGCACACAAAAAAATGGAACGCTCCCTCCTCCGCCTCGCCGCGCTCCTTGCAGTCGCGGCGGCGGCATTCGCGTCCCGGAGCGCTAGCGGTGCGATCGCGCAAAGCGAGCTCGCCGCCGCGAGTAACTGCCGAGTGCGCAGGAGCTGGAATTGGTCGCGCGCTACAGAGCTCGTGGTCGCCGCTCGACAACCCCGCAACGCTCCAGTGAACAATTGCCCTGTCACCTTGATAGCTCCGCAGCTCCCGACGCGCGCGGACCGCGAATCTCGAGTTTGAATTCTGAGCCGCAAATTCGCGCGCCTCTCGGCAAGCGCAGGAGCTACCTCGGCGGGCCGGTGGAGTTCGCCTTCGACAAGCTGCCTCTCCTCGGCCGCAGCGCCGCGACGCCCTGGCCGTGCGCCGCAGCCGCGGCCGTCGCGCCGGCGGCTCACGGCGCGCGGTGTCTCGGGGCGCGGGCGCGCGCGTAGGGGCCCGTACTGGCCGACGTACCTGGACGCGATCAACTACCGCGTGGACGGCCCGAACACCCCCAACGCCGTCGAGAAGGCGCGCCCGCCCCGCCGCCGCAAGCCGGGCGGGAGGGCGAGGGGGCGGGGCAGTACGCGCGGGCGTTCGGGCTGGACGCGGAGCGGCTGCAGCGGACGGTCTCGCGGACGTGGGGCCTGGACTCGCTGCGGGGCCGGCGCCCCGCCTGCCGCGCCTCCCCGGACTGCCCGGGCTCCTCCGTCTGCTCCGAGGGCGTCTGCGTCTACACCTGGGAGGCGCCCCGCCCGCCCCGCTCTCGTGCTCTTCGCTGAGGCGGGGGCAGGGCCTGTGCCACGCGTGGGCGCCGGCGGCGCTGCTGCTGCCGGAGCCGAGCGGGCCGGTGCTGGTGAACGGGGTGGAGTTCACGCCCCTCGACCTCAAGGCCCTCGCCACCGTCTTCTTCGCCGACACCCGCTTCGCCCGCGTCCCCTTCCTCTCCACGTCCGCCCCCGCCCCGCCCCGCCCCGGCGGCCGGACTGCAGCGCCGCGGCGCGGGCAGGCGCTGCAACACGGACTCCCGGAACATACGCCTGGACGCCGCCGGTGCCGCCCCGCCAGCCGCTGAGCCGCCCTCGCCCCGCGCCGGCTCGGGCCGAGGCTGCGGGGGCGCAGGGCGGCCGCTGGCGCCGCAGTGCGCGGACACGAACGCCGGCACGCTCGTCGTCGCCCTCGCCAACGCCCTCGGCCTGTGCGCCCCGCCCCTCGCCGCCGCCGCCCTCCCCCGCCCACGCGCCTCGCGCAGGTACCGCAAGGGCCTCATCCTCGACATCATCTTCGACGACGAGGCCCGCCGCCGCCCCCGCCAACGGCCCCGGCCCGCGGGGCCCGCGGGGCGAGGCGGGGCGGGGCGGGCGGGCAGGTGTGGAACCAGCCGGTGCTGGGGTACAACGTGACGCGGGCGGAGGCGATCTCGCGGGAGGCGGCGGCGGCGCTGCTCGCGGGGCCCGGGCGGCCGCCCCTCGACACCTTCGGGGCCGCCGCCTCCCTCCGATACATCGAACTCGTGCCCCGCCCCGCCCCCGCCCCGCCCCCGCCGCCGAGCGTCGCCGCAGGACGTCGACTACGTCTTCGAGGCGCCGGCCTCGCCCGCCGCCGCCGGGCCCCTCCTCCCCGCCCTCCGCGCCGGCGTCCGCTCCCCGCCCCTCCCCCTCTCTGCGAGCGGCCGGCGCGGGGCCCAGCGGGCCGGGGCGCGCAGGACTACGTGGAGACGCTGCGGCTCTTCATCGTGCTCGAGCTCGACGCCGCCGGCAAGGTCACCGGGGTGCGGCGCGCCGCCGCCTTGTCTCGCGCGGGGCGCGAGGGTGCTGCAGGGGAGTGGGTGGGGCCCTCGCAGTCCCGCCACCCCGACTTCATCTGGGCCGTCGACCGCCCGCCGGCCGTCCGCCCCCCGGCCCCCGCCCCGCCCCCGCCTCACCCCCGCCAGTCCCCGCGGTGCCGGCGGGGACGCTCCTCGCCGCCTACGAGCCCGGCAAGGGCATCGCCTGGCGCGAGGCCCGCCCGCCCCGCCCCGCCCGCCCCGCCCGGGCGCGGCGAGCCGTCTCTCACGCCGCCCCGCAGGTCGCCACCCTCCTCGCCCTCTCCGCCGGCGGGGCCCCGAGCCCCAGCCCCAGCCCCAGCCCCGCGCTCGCCGGCCCGCCTCCCGGGGCCCCCTCCGGGGCTCTCGCAGCCTCGCCCTCGCCCTCGCCCACCACCGGCCTCAGCGACCCGGGGGACGAGAGCCGCACCCCCGTGCAGTCCTCCCTCAACTTCCCTGCCGCCAGCACCAGCCCCTCCGCCCCCTCGAGCCCGAATTCCTCCCCGTAGGTCCCCCAGGCGCCCCGTCCCCGATAGCGCACCGAACCGAACGAACCAAACCGGAAGCGCCGGCGAGCACGCGCGCGCCAGCGCTCGAACCGCGGAGGCTGCATAGCTGTAGCTCGCCCGCCTAGCTTCATGCAGACTGCACACTGTACTGCTCTCACTGTAGCCGCTGGACAGAAAGCGGAAGGGGTGAGGAGGGGGGGCGGGGGAGCGCTGCGGGGCGGCCTCAGGCGAAGGCGATGGAGAGGGGCTCGGCGGAGGGGGCCCCCGGGGCCTCGTCCTCTGCGCCGGGCTCAGGGCCCCCGGCGGGGCGGGACGGGGCGGGGCGGGCGGACCCTCGACGATGACGTTGCGGGGCAGCAGGAGCACCACGCGCCGCGCCGCCTGCGCCCCCGTGCGCCCCGCCCCGTCACCCGAGCCGGCCCGGCGGCGGCGCCGGGGGCGGGGACCGGGGTGGCGGCGGCGGCGGCGTCGCGGGCGTGCTGGGCCTTCATGCGGGCGACGGCGGCGATGAGCTTGGAGCGGCGGACGGCGACGAAGCCGGCGGCGTCCAGGGCCCCGCGGGGCCGCAGCGTCAGGAAGAGCGGCTCCGCCTCCTCCCGCCCCCGCCCCACGCTCTCCTTCACCGCCTCCCCCGCCCGCCCCGTCTCCCCAGCCCCACTCCCGCCCCCGCTCCCTTGGCCCCGGCAGGGCGAGCTGGGGCACGGGCGGGGGCGGGGCGGGGCGGGGGGCCTCGGGGGGAAGAGGACGCGGGCCGGGGTGGAGAGCTCGGAGCGGGGCTCGCTGGGCGGGGCGGGGCTCGAGGGCCGCAGGAACGGCGTCCCGGGCACGCTCGGCGGCTCGAAGGGCGAGGGCGAGGGGGCCCTCCGGGCGCCAATAGGCGGGCGGGGCGTCGAGGGGCTCGGGGCCGGGGCGGGGCTGGGGCGCGCGAGGGGGCGAGGCTCGGGGGCTCGAAGTCGGGCGGCTCCTCCACGGGGCGCCCGGCGCCTCCACCCTCGGCACCAGCTCCAAGTTGATCCCGGCGCCTGCACCCGCCCGCCGCCACCCCCCCTCCCCGCCACGCGAGCCCGTGCCGCGCGCCCGGGCGCCCGGCGGGGCGGCGGAGAGGTCGCTGCCGAGGCGCGGGAGCAGCGTGCGCGGCAGCGGCGTGCGGAAGGGGCTCGCCTCGCCCGGGGCCCCGCCTCCTGCGCCGCCGCCGCCGCCCCCTCGTGCCAGCGCTTGCTCTCGGCCCGCGGGAGATCGCGGGGCGGGGCTCCGGGGGCCGCTCCGGGGCGTGGGGACGGCGAGCAGGCCGGTCGTGGCGGGGCGGCCCCGCCGGCTCGGCGCGGCGGGGCCTGCTCGGGGAGGGCGGGGCGGGGCGGGCGGCCTCGCGGAGGCCGCCGGCGATGGCCGCCGCGGGGCGGTCTTCGAGTGGGCAGCGCCTGCGCGGCCGGCGCTGGCGTGAGGGGGCGGGGCGGGCGGGGCGGGCGGGGGGCGCACGGAGGCGGGGCGGTCGAGGCGGAAGACGAGGCGGAGCTCGCCGGTGGGGCTCCGCGAGGCCGGCACGTGCAAGGGCACCCTGAGCGCGGCGCTCGTCAGTGGCGCTGCCGCGTGGGCCAGCTCGGAGGAGCGGGGCCCACCAGCGCTCGCCGGTGCGGGCGCCGGCCTCGAGCAGCTCGTCGTACTCGAGCACGAAGCGCCCCGCCACCACCGGCCACTCCCCGCTACCCTCCTCCGAGAGCCGCAGGTGGCCGACAACCGGGTTCCCGCTCGACGCCTTGAGCACGATCTCGAAGACCTCGTTCCAGGGCGCGACGTCGATGGCGCCGCCCTCCGCCACGCTGCAGCGCACCCGCTGCGTCCGGTGCGCCGCGTAGCCGTACCCGAGGAGCACGGAGGCGGTCCAGGGCGCCCCGCGCCTCTCGGCGACGGGGGCCGGGGCGACGACGGCGCGGGCCTCGACCACCTGCACCGTCAGCCGCGTCGCCTCCTCCTCGCCCTCCTGCGGCGTCCGCGGCGTCCGCTTCGACGCGCCCCGCCCCGCGGCTGCGCCCCCGTCCGTCGCCCCAGCCGGCTTCTGGCTCGTCGACTGCGCCCCAGTCTGCGACGCTGCTGGACGCTCCTCTGCGTTCTCTGCGAGCTCCGGATCAGGCCACAGGCAATGAAGGGAGACAGATCGCAACAAACGATCGGCAGGTCGGGCTGCTTCAGTCACGCACGGTTCGCGGGAGGGACCGCGGGTCTCGCCGGCGGGGGCTGGACATGGGGGGAAGGACGCGCGGCTGCTGAGCCCATCCTGTCGAGCTAGCTCTAACCAAAGACAAACGCTCGGTGCTGCCTGCCCGAACGTCGATGGCCACTAGCCTGGCACTAGGCTAGGGTTGGTACGTGTTCGCGAGCGACCGTGCTACGGTACGGAGCGACGCGAGGCGAGCAGCCGATGAACCTGTAGATCTCGGGCTCGCGGCAGCAGCGCCGGAAGCTTGTCGTCCTGCTGCTTGCTGCCGCTTGCTCCGAAAATAGAATTATATATCTCACTCCATATATCCTATATAATTTCAATTTCATTCTTTGATTTAATCAAGAAAATCGCAGAAATTTTGTGTGATATATATATGTATACGTACCGGCCCGGGTCCGGCCGGCACTGTTGCACGTTGGCGGCACATGCATACGTGTATATATATACCACGTTTAAATATTATTTCGCACAATTAACTTGCACAAATGAATTTGCGACGAACCTTCCTCTGGCAAGGCCGGCGCCTACTACTAGGCTAGGCGCGCGATTCCTTCGAGAGGGCGGCCCGCGGGGGAGCGGCGAGGCAATCAGCAGGACCCTGTAGCTGCGGCGCCCGGCCGGTATCTGGCTATAGGCCTAGGCCTAGGCCCGGCGCCGGCGGCCTTCACTTGCCGCAGTGCCATGATGCATATGGAAGCATGCCATCATGTGCGCATCGGATCCGCGGCGGAAGACCCGAGGCACACATGGCCATGGATGCATTCACATGCGGATCGGACTCGCACAAGCCACGGAGGAGGGCGCACTAACCCCCTGAGGATTTTGCAGTTGCGAGGCATGGGCAGTTGACAAAAATTACGTTATCGATTCAGCTGTGGCAGCAATCTGCGTTCGGCGAAATGAAAGCAACGAAATTACCGATATCGATCACGATCTGCCCTGCATCCTACGCGACCTAGAGCTAGATGTTCCAAGGCTACACAGGCTTTGAGCTCGAGAGGCGGCGCCGCAGCCACGGCCAGCCACGAAAAAAAGCAATACGACCCCATGAAACGCGGCTGAACACACACAGAAAAAGCAAGAGAAAAGGGGCCAGCGACCCGGTCTGCGTCAGGGTCGGCGAGGACCGAGGGAAAAAGAGCGGTAAGAAGGGGACTTCTGAGGATCCGACTTTGTGATGGAAAAAGCGTTTAAAAAGGAGGGGGAAGTACGCCCCGTCCGGGACCGCCGGGAAGGGTGGACGAGGGGGGCGGGGCGAGGGGGCGGGGCGGGCTCTAGTGGTAGCGGGCGCGGAGGATCTGGCGGGAGCGCTCGACCTTCTCCTCCGCCGGCAGCTGGGCGGGGCAGCGGGGCGTCAGGCGCGGGGCGGGCGGGGCGGGGCGGGGCGGGAGGGGGCGGGAGCGCACGGCGCCGACGTCGAGGTCGCCGGCGTCGATGCTGCGGTTCGCGATCGCCCGCGCGTCGCTGAAGTACTGCTTGCCCCGCGGCGACGCCCCCTGCCCGCCCCGTCCCCGCGTTCCCACGGTCAGGGGCGCGGGGGGCACGCATAGCAAGCTTAGACACTGCTTGGATTGGATCGGATTGGAAGGGAGGGTCTAGGGGAGGGCCGGGACGGGGCGCACGGCGGCGGGGAGGACGGGGAGGGCGACGCGCCCCAGGTCCCGGTCGGGGGGGAAGGACGAGTGGAAGGGGCCGGCAATCTGCCCCCGCGTCAGGCCAGACTCGAGCTCACGCGCGCGCGGCGGGGCGCGGCGGCGCGGGGCGGGGCGGGGCGGGCCTCGGCGGCCTTGTGGCGGGCGCGGAAGGGGGCGAGGGCGGTGGCGCGGGGGTCGGGGTGGTCGCCGTAGGGCTCGTCGAGGCTGAGGAAGGCGCCGGCGGTCGGCGCCGTCTCCATCCGCCGCACCACAAACTCCGTCGCCTGCGCCCCCGGGGCCCCGGGCCCCCGCCTCAGCCCCCCGCCCCGCCGCGCGGCGCGGGGCCCCCGCGGGTGGTGCCGGGGCGGGCCTTGCCGGTGACGCCGGGGAGCGGGCGCTGCTGGCCCCGGAGCCGGCGGAGCGGGAGCCGAGCGAGGGCGGGCCCGACGAGGAGCCCGACGCGTTGCCCGGAACGACGGCCGCGCCTCCCCGCCCCAGCGGTCCGACGCGTTCAGCACCGTCCCCGCGATCGCCTCGTTCACCCGCTCCGTCTCCGTCCGGAAGCCGTGCCTGCACACGCCCGCCCCGCCTCGGCGCGGGGCGGCGCGGCGGGCAGCGCGGGGCCGGGGCGCGGGGCGGGGGCACCGCCAGACGGGCCCCTCCCTGCTCTTGACGCGCTCGCGGAAGGGGTACTGGGGGTCGTTGTAGGGCGGCTGCCTGAGGTACGGGGGCCCCGCGCGCTCCGCCTCCGCCACGCGGCGCTTCTCGGGCACGTAGTTGCGCACCCCGAAGTACCGCCCGCCCTTCTCCACGCCCCGCGGGTTGTAGTCGGACACCCCCACCGGCCTCTCCACCGCCTCTGCCGCCCCTCCCTCGGAGGCCGCCGGGGCGGGGGGGCCGGGCGGGACGGACCGACTTCGCCGGGCTTGTCGAGCCAGTCCTCGACGCGGCTGCGGAACCGGTCGGCGAGCTCGTCCCGCAGGAACGCCTTGTACTCCTGCCGCCGCCTGCCGGCCGGCCCGCGGCGCGCCCGCCCCGCGTCAGCCGCTCGAGGGGGCGCCCGGCGGCGGGGGCGCTCACCGCTCGCGGGCCTCGGCGGCCGCCCTCTCCTCCGCCTCCCGCTGCCTTCTCTCGTGCATCCACCTGCGGCGCGTGAGCGGCGCGGGGATCGACCACCGCGGCACGCACTTGTTGTACATCGCGCGTTACCGATTCTCTCGCACGTGCCCGAGTTTCAACGACCTCTACGCTCAACTAGCGCCAGCGAATAGGGCAAGCCGCCCCGTCCCGGGGCTCTCGCCACGCCGTTCCGGCAGGCAGCTGGAGCTCTCGAGAGGAGGGAGCTGCCCGGAGGGTGTTGCTAACCGCTGGCACGGTGCGATTTACGAGAACCCTCCCTCTTCCCTTGACTGCTGCCCAGGCCAACAGACCAGACCTTCTAGCTTTGACTGGCCTTGGGTGCACACGCGCGTCGCTGGGGAATCCGAAGGCTCCGACCAAGCTCGAGTGTGACAGTATCCCCCCTTCAGAAAAAAATGCAGGCGTTCGTCATCCCAGCCCCGTGCGCACAGCACGTCGCCGGCCCCGCGAGCCCGGCGCCGTTCCGCATCGCCCAGCGGCCCGCAGCCTCCCGGCTGCAACCGGCGAGGAAAGCCATCTTCGGGTCCGATGTCGCGGCCGCTCGTGAGCTCCTGGCCTCCGTTCGGCCAGCGGAGTTCCAGGCAGTCCGCAGGCTGGCCGTCGAATGCAGGCACATCCTCAGCCAGCCCCTCAGACCGCGCGCCGGTGCATTATCTTTCGCTTGCACGTGCCGCAGGCCGCGAGCGCACGCGCGCGGCCGCCGTCGCTGCTTAAGCCGTGCGCGGAATCTGATGCAAACGGCCGCCACCCTCTGTGCAGCCGGAGAGGCCGCGGGCAGCGAGGCGCCGGCTGGCGAGCTGCGGCTGAACTCCCTGAGCCCCGCCATCCCCGTCTCACTGGTCATGGCCGCGCGTGCGTCGCTCGGCGCTCTCGCGGGCGCTGCGGGAGGGGCGGCCTGAGCGCGGGGCGGGGCAGTGGACTCGATCCTGGACGTGGGCGGCTCGCCGGGCTTCAAGGGGGCGTACGACGTGCAGCTCCTGCTCCTCTTCCTCATGTCCACCGGCCTCTTCTTCTTCATCCGCGCCTCCGTCAAGGCCCGCCCCGCCCCGCCCCACCCCGCCTCGTTGCCGACGCAGCGCGGGGCCTGACGGGGCGGGGGCGCTTGCAGGACCGGACGGAGCAGGAGGTGCTGGTGACGGGGGAGAAGCCGGCGGAGGTGGGGCGGGCGGTGTCGGAGTACATGCTGCGCAAGGGCTACCGCGTCACCGACAAGGGCGAGGACGGCGTCGTCACCTTCCAGGGGCTGGTGCGGCGCCCGCCATCCCCTCCCCGCCCCCCGCCTCGGGGCTCAGGGGCGGCGCAGGTGGCGCCGTCGGCGGGCCTGGCGGTGCTCCTCTCCATCATGGCCTTCGGCGGCCTCGAGTCCCTCGGTACCCCCCGCCCCCGAGCACCCCTCCCGCCCCTGAGGCCCGCGCGCCAGCGACGGTCATCGCCACGCTCAAGCCGGAGCTCGGCCCCCTCCCCTTCGCCATCGGCATCCTCGCCCCCGTCGCCGGCAAGTTCTACTACGAGCGGTCCGCCCCCGCCCCACGCCGCCCCACACCGCCCCCGGCCGGCCGGGCGGGACGCGACGGGCGGGGCGGGGTGCAGGGCGGAGCGGCCGGAGGACTTCCGGCTGCAGGTGGTGCCGCCGCCGGCGCACGGGCCCGGGGCCGCCGGCTCCAGCGCCCCCCGCACCCGCGTCCTCGTCAAGGGCCACAGCCAGGCCCGCCCCGCCCCGCCCCGCCCCGCCCCGCCCCGCCCCGCGGGCCGGCGCTCAGCGGGGCGCAGGAAATTGTGGAGTTCCGCGAGGCGCTAGGCTTCCCCGAGCCCGTCCGTCCCGCCTCGCCGGCCGGCCGGGGAGCGCCGGGGCGAGCGGGGCGGGGCGGCAGGAGCCGGAGCAGGCGGGGGAGCTCTACTGCGCGAAGTGCGTGGGGACGGGCCTCATGATGTGCCCCCGCTGCCAGGGCACAGGCTACGTCTACATGGGCATGGCCCGCCGCTGCCCCGTCTGCTGGGTCCGCCGCCCCCTCCCTGCGCAGCGCGCCCCGCGGCGCGCCTGGGCGCGAGGGGCGGCGAGCGCAGGGCTCCCGCTTCCAGTACTGCGACACCTGCGAGGAAGCCGACGTCGCCCGCGCCGAGGATCTCCTCGGCAAGAAGGAGGCCCGCCCGCCCCGCCCGCCTCCGCAGCCGCCCTTGACGCCCGCGCAGCGCGCCGCCGGTATCACACCCAAGCGGCGATAGGCCGCGAATTTTGCGCATCACCGCCGCGTGCAAATTTCGACATGCGCATTGGATAACAAGGGCATACGAGGCGGACTACGCAGGAGCTAGAAGCGGCGGGGGAAAATTCTCAGAACGTGCTGGTATGGGAACCCTTCATGCGCCGCGGCTCCTCCGCGCCGCCAGGAACTGCGGGAGAAATTAAAGAACGTACACGTGTCGACGCACGCGTACGGGAGAGAGCACTTTTCTGTTCATAGGCGGGGAGGTCGCGGGGTATCTGGCTCGCGATAACGCCGGCGCCTTCGCGCCGCGGCTCCTCGAGCCCCGGCGCCGGCCGCCGCTCGAGGGATCCCGAGTCCGCTTCGGCGCCCGCCTCGATGGCGGCGGCGGGGCTCGGTGGACGCTGCTGAAGCACTTCCTGCGCCTCCGCACCCGCGCCGCGCCTGCGCTCCTCCTCGGCCTTCACGCGCTCGATGTCGGTGTTCATTTTTTACTGTACTCGTCCGCGGTTCGACCCCCCAGCAATCTGGGTTGTCATCGTACCGCGTCCGGGATGCGACGATGACTCGTCGATGATGCGAGGGAAGGCTGCCGCGCGCCGCTAGCGCCGACGGCTGCGGTCCGGTCACCCGCTGCGGGCGATGCAGCTCGTACTCGTCGGCGCCGGCCATGCAAACCTCCAGGTCGTGCGCGACCTGGAGCTCCCGACTCCCACAGTCCAGCGCGGCCGGCGCGCACCGGGCATTCCGCCGCCAATTCTCATCAGCGACGAGCGATGGGCGTGGTACTCGGGTGCGCTTACAGCTAGAGAAGCCTCTTGATTGCATTGATCGCGCTGGCGGGCGCGGAATGCCGCCGCGGCTGCCGCGCACGTCGCGCGGCGCGGGCGTGTGAGCGTTACGCGCGCAGGCATGGTTCCAGGCGTCGTTGCGGGGATCTACAAGCCGGAGGAGGCGCGAGTGGACGCAGAGGCGCTCTGCAAGAGGCACGGGTGGCTTTTCCTGAGGGCGACGGCGGCGGCGGTGCTGCCTGACCTGAAGGTTGTCGAGCTTTCAGACGGGCGGCACGTGCCGTACGACGTCCTCAGCGTCAACGTCGGCTCCGCCGTGCGCGGTAGCGACGTCCCGGGCTTCGAGCACGCCATCCCCGCCCGCCCCGCGGGGCGCCTCGTCGCCGCCCTCGACGCCTTCGAGGGGCGGTGGGTGCGGGACCCCTCCTCCTCCGTCCCCTCCATCGTCGTCGTCGGCGCCGGCGCCGCCGGCGCAGAGCTCGCGTTCGCCGTCAGGGTGCCCGCGCCCCGCCCGCCGGCCCCGCCCGCCGGCCCCGCGCCGCCGCCGCCGGTGGGAGGCTCAGGCGCGGGGCGGGGCGCGCAGGCGCGCCTGGAGCGGCTCGCCTGGGGCTGGCTCCCCGAGGTGCCCGCTTTCCCGCGCCCCGCCGCGGCGCCCGACCGGTGCGAGGGGCGCGGCGCGGCGCGGCAGGTGACGCTGGTGGACGAGGCGCGGGGCCTGCCGGCACTCGGCGCGGCCGCGAGGTTAGTGCGTCGCCGCGTCAACCTCTTTGGGATCAGGCTCCTCGAGGTCCGCCCCGACCGCCCCGCCCGCCCCGGCCCGCCCCGGCGATGTGGGACGGGGCAGGGGTACCGGGCGACGGGCGTGGGCCCCTCGGGGGTGGAGCTGCGGTGCCTGGAGAGCGAGGAGGCGATCGCCCTGCGCGCCGACGCCGTCATCTGGGCCACCGGGCCCGCCCCGCCCCCGCTCGTCGCCAACTCCGCCAACAGCCTCGAGCGCGACCCCGCCGGCTTCATCGCGGTGGGCCCCGGCCTCGAGCCCGAGCGCGCGCTCGAGCTTCGGCCGACGCGCGGCGCCGGGCGGGGCGGGGCGGGGCGCAGGTGGGGGCGACGCTGGAGAGCTTGTCGGCGGCGGGGGTCTTCGCGGCGGGCGACTGCGCGGGGATCGTGGAGGAGGAGGGCGGGCCGGCGCCCAAGGCGGGGGTCTCGGCGGTGCGCGCGGGGCCCGTCCTCGTCCGCAACATCGCGCGCCTGCTCGCCGAGCCGCCCGGCGCGCCCCCGCCGCCCCTCCCCGCCCGCCTCAAGCCCCGCGCCCCATTCCTCCGCATCATCAGCACCGCCGACGGCAGCGCCATCGGTGCCCCGCCCGCCCCCGCCCGCCCCGATCGCTGGCGCTGGCGCTGGCGGGGCTGAGGCGGGGTGCGGGCGGCAGCGACGAAGTGCGGGGTGGCGGTGGAGGGGCGTGGGCGTGGGGTGGAAGGACCGCATCGACCGGGCGTGGATGGCCGGCTTCGCGGGCCCCGAGCGCCCCTTGCCGCCCCGCCCGCCACCCCCTCCACCACCCCGCCGGGCCCCGAGCCCCTCCCCCCCGCCCTCCGCGGCCGCGACCGCGACCGCTGAGCCGGCCCGCCGCGGCCCCTCGGTCTCCCCTCATCAGGAGTCCGTGCACCCTGTGGGAGAGCCCGTGTACTTGTACCTGTACATTAGTGAGAGCCTGCGTGCACTTAACTTGTCCGGGTCATGTGCATGATCCTCTGCGTTTGTCGCCCTCCGAAGTTCACCGCGTGAGCGTCGGAGGAGTGTCGGGCCGTGTGAAGCGTCGGAGGATCGCCATGGCCAGTGCAGGCCAAGCCTACAAGGGTGGCCCCGCGGCCGGGCCCTGCCAGGGGACTGGGGAGGAGCTTTCCTCAAATCCGGGAGTCCGATATCGATCATGAACTGACTCAGTGACTCCGTGCGAGCCGTTAAACTTTTGAAACTCCATGTTGTAGATCTAGAGTCTCGTGATCGTAGCCTCGTTCCTATTCAATTCTTCGAATTCGGCTTCCCCAATTCCGAATTCGAATCCGTTCCCCAACACCGTGGCCCATCACGTCTCACGATCATCGGATCAAATGCATTCCGAGACCTTGAACCTGTAAGGCTCAGAGCTTCAAGCCTCTGAAGGCTACCCTGGGGGCTCGGAGGGCAGCGATGAGAAGGCAGCGTCCGGTCAGAGAGCGCTGGAGGAAGCGGCGGGGGCCGCGCCGAACGCGAACGAGGCCGGGGGGAAGGCGGCGCCGCCCCACGGCCACGCCGCCGACTGCCCCACGGCGTGCCCCGGCGAGCCGACGTCGACTGCAGCGGCCGGCGCGGCCGGAGGCGGGGGGGCGGGGTGCGGAAAACTGGCGAGGCGGTAGCCAGGAAGGACATGTAGGAGGGGTGCGGCGCGGACGGGAACGCGGTGGGCTGGGGTACACGGCGCCGCGCTCGCAGAAGACGGGCGTCGCGGCGTGGAAGGAGGGCGCAGCGCGCCCCCCGCCGGAGGGGCTGCGGGGGCGCGGCCGGGGCGCCGGGCGAGGCCAGCCGGGCGCCGAAGGGCCGGCCGTCGGGACGCCCCCGGGTGGAAGACGGGCGCGGGGGAGTGGAAGACGGGCGCGGGTGCAGGGGCGGCCTGTGAGGGCGGCATTGATACGGGCGCTGAGAAGGGCTGGAGGGGAAAGGCGGGGCGAGGGGCGGGGCGGCGGGGCGGGGGCATCGGGGCGCGGAGGAGGAGCGGGGGCGGGGCGGAGGAAGGGCCGGGGAGCAGGGCGGCGCCGGGCGGCCGGGAAGGGCGCGGAGGAGGCGAGGGCGCAGGCGGCGCTGCGGCGCGAGCGGCCGGCGCCTGCCTGCGCGGGCAGGCGGCGACGCCCGGCGGCATGAAGGGCGCCGGGCGCGGGGCGGGGCGGGAGAGGGGCGGGAGGGGGCGGGCGCGGGGCCGGCGCGTCGTCGAGCAGGAGCGCCGCCAGGAGCGCCGCCTCCTCCTCGTCCTCGTCGTCCTCCCCCCGTACCCGGGCGGCCGCGCGGGTGTACCCCGATCCTCCTCCTGCGGCGCGGGCCCCGGGCGGCGCGGGCGGCGAAGTCTGGATCTGGACGACGGGAGCGGTGCGCGCCGGCGGCTCCGTCGACGCCGCCTGTGGGGCCAGCGCGGCGACCGGCGACGGCGGGGGCGCGCTACTGGCGGCGGGAGGCGGCTGCTGCTGGCGCGGCTTTGCCTGCGAGAAGCGCGGCGCGGGCGGCGGGGACCGGGGCGCGGGCCGACCGGGGAGGCGGGGCGGCGGGGAGGGCTGCGGGGCGGCGCGGCAGAGGGCGGCCCCGCGGAGAAGAGCCTCTGGGCGGGCGGAGGGCCGCCGCCCTCTCCGGCCCCTCCGACGCCGGCGCATCGGGCGGGGAAGATGCCCGCGGGGCGCTCGCGTGCGGCCTTTGCAGAGCTGTCGGGGCCTCCGCCTGCGCGGGGCCGCCTTGGCCGCCTCCGCCTCCTTGCGCTGCCCGCCGCCTCAGCCGGGAGCAGAGGGGGCGTGAGAACCGCCGGTCGCACCTTGGGCGGGGCAGGGGACACGGCGGGCGGGGCCTGCGGGGGCGGCGAGGCGGCAGCGCTGCCGGCCGCGTGCGGCTGCGGCTGCTGCTGAGGCCGCCGCCGCTGCTGCGGTTTCGCCTGCGCCGGGGCTCAGCGGGACCCAGGAAGTTGGGCAGCCACGCGGGCACCTGCTGCGGGGCGGGACGGGCGACGGCCCCGCCGGCGAGGGCGGCGAAGACGCCCCTGTACCCCCCAAGCGATTCTCCCTCCACCTCCTCGTCCTCCTCTTCGTCGCTCGGTTTGCCGCTCGCTTTGGGGCCGGATGCACGCCCCGCCGCCGCGGCGGCGGCGGCGGCGGCGGGCGTCTTTGCCGAAGTTGGGGAGCGCGAGGGCCCCCGGCGGGCGCCCGGCCGCGCCCGAGCCGGCCGCGCGAGGCTCCGGGGCGGGCGGCGCCTTCGGGGGCTCCTGATCGGGGGCCGGCCTGGCGGGGGCGCTGCTCGCCTCGAGGGCCCTCTCGCGGGCCCCTGCGGGGGCGCCGGCGCCGGGGACGCCGCCTTCTTCCCCGCCGCCTTCGGCCTCGCCGGGGCGGCCGCCCTCGCCTCCCCCGCCCCCGCTGCCCGCACCCGTCCGAGGCGGCGAGGAGGCCGGCGGGGCGGGGCAGGGCGGCACCTGGGCGGCCCGGGCGGCTCCAGCAGCTCCACCAGCGCCGCCGCCGCCTCCAGCGCCTCTGCGCCCGCTCAGCGCCCCTGCGGGCGGATGCGAGGGGCAGGGCGGACCCGGGAGGGCGGCGGCGCAGGCGGCCGGCGCCCGGTCGGGAGGGTGCCGAGGGCGGCGCGAAGGGATGCGGCGGCGCCCGTCGCGCGCAGCCGCTCCCGCGTGGGGCCTGCTCGCCCGCCTCGGCGGAGGGCGCACGGGCCGGGGCGAGGGTCGGCGGGGCGGACCGTGGGCGGCGAGCGAGGCGAGGGCGGCGAGGGCGGTGCGCGCTTCCCCCGCGTCCCTGTCGGGGCGCTTCGGCGGGGCGGGGGCGGGGAAGCGCGGGCGGGCACCCTTCGCGGGCGATGCGGAGGAGGGGCCCGGCGGCGCCGGCCTGCGCCAGGGCGGCCCGCTCGCGGTCTGCGCGCGTCAGGCGGGCGGATGTCGGGCGGGGGCGGGGGCGGGCGGGCGCGCACCGAGGAGCGAGGTAGTGGCGAGGCAGGCGGCCGCCTCCACCGCAAGCGCCCTGCGCCCCGTGAGCCCTCCCCGCGCCCCCGAGGGCCCCACGGCGCCGCGCACGGGTCGGGCGACTTGAGGAGCGGGGCGAGGGCGGCGGCGCGCCCCTGCAGGAAGCTTCCGTCTGCGCTCTGGCTTGAGCGGGAGCGAGCTGACGGCGAACCGGCCGGCGCGCGGCTTTCACGGGGCGGACCGAGGGCGGAGAGGCGGCGGGCGGCCTCGAGGGCGGCCGGGGCGCCCTTGTCGAGCGCCTCCAGCACCGCCCCTCGCGCCCCGGGCGACCCCGCCAGCGCCGGCCCCGCTGCCCCGGCCGGCGTCAGGCGGGGCGAGGGGCGGGGAGGATCGTGCCCAGGGGGCACCGGCGTCGAGGAGCTCGCGGAGGAGGGGGCGGGCGGCGGGGGGCGCGGCGCGGGCGAGGAGGGCGGCGAGGAGCGGGCCGGCCGCCTCCGCGAAGTCGGCGGGGGCGGCCGGCGGCGGAGGCGAGGGCGAGCAGCGAGGCGAGGCCCTGGCGGCCGCCTCGAAGGGGGCGGCGGGTCGGGCCCCGCGGCGGCGGCGGCGGCGACGAGGGAGGCGACGGGGGCGAGGAGGGCGCCGGGGGCCGGGCCGGCGTGCTTGGGCCCGAGGAGGGGCAGCAGGTGCGCGAGGGCGGCGGCGGCGAGGGCGCGGGGCGGCAGCGGGCACGCCGTGTCCCGCAGGAGCGACTCGAGGGCCGGGGCGGCGCCCCGAGGCAGGCGCGGCGGTGACGGGGGCGCCCGCGGGGGCGCCGGGCCGCGCGAGGGCCGCCGCCACGCCCGCCACGAGGCTCGCCGCCGCCAGCCGCGCCGCCGCCGGCCCGCCCGCAGCACCTGCCCCCGTGAGCCGGGCGAGGCGAGGGTGGCGAGGGCGGGGGGGATGGGGGCGGACGGGGCCGAGGCGGGCGGCGCAGGCGTGCAGGTGCGGGCTCTGGCGGCCCGCCCGCCGCCTCCTCCGTCGCCACGAGGCCCCGGCCGCCACGCACGCCGCCCCGCGCACTCCGCCGGCCTGCAGGTGGTCGGCGGCCGGCGGGGCGGGGCGGGCGGGGCGGGCGGACGCGGCGGCGAGGAAGGAGAGGGCGGCCTCGGCGGCGGCGGCCGCCGCCTTCGGGTCGCCCTGCGCCCCGTCCGGGCTCGGGTGCGGGGCGGCGAGCGGGGCGGGGCGGGGTGCGGTGCGGACGGCGCGGGGCGAGGCGTGCGGGGCGAGGAGGCCGGCGAGGCGCAGCGGCGCGGGGATCTCGAAGGGGTCGGAGGCCGTCGCGAAGAGGCGCGGCGCGGCGCCGGCGGCGGCTCGCAGGCACGCCGGTACACCCCGACGCGTCCTCAGAGAGGGCC